>APFE031474714.1:145341-161619 GCA_000404065.3 Pinus taeda
CGTCTGTTGGACTCCCTTGTAACCCCTGTGGGTACCCCTTCGATTAGTAGCGCATTAGACAGAACCGTGCACGGACTGTCTTCCACGTACCCTCCGGGTATATAGGAAGCCCCATAGCCACCTTGAAGCCTCGCCATAGATAAACTTTCGGTCGTGTTGTGGCTACAGTACACCGAGAACAACACTCGGAGAGATTACTCACACGTACGATAGGGTAGTCGGGTTGTATGGCTAAGGGTACGGTCGATCCTCCTTAGTTAGAGCCCTGAAACATTGGGCCGAGTACTACTGTCAGACCCTTATGTATATTTGCGATCTGTAGCACCTGACACTCCTCAAGACCATAGTTCCCTTTCTATCGGGGGATCGCACATCATCTATTCCAGATCAGCGAGTGCAGCAGCAACAGACATCAGTCCCGCAGCTCTATCCGATCAGCAGTAGCAGTGATCCACGATCCAGATCTCTCAGATCCACCAGATCGGAGTAGTGTGAAGGGTTCTTGTGCCTGGCTATAATTTTCGCAGGACTTTTGGCGGCAGTGACATTTTGAGGATTTGACGACTGCAGTATTGATCAAGAAGGAGTAAAACTCCGTTAGGAGTTTTCCAAAAAAAGAAAAAAAAAAGAAAAAAAAAAGTCTGGGATCTTCCGAAGCACTTATTTGTGATCTAGCCCATCAGCATCAGGACAACGAGCTGAGCACGGTGGTACCATTCAATTTCTGCACATTTTTTTTTTTTTTGAGGTCCCAATTTTTCAGCAAAGTTGGTGTATGGTAGCAACTAGAGCTCAAGCAATGGCCAACGAAAGACTAGACAAACTTGAAACAAATGTGGGCGAGCTCAACACTAAGTTTGACAAACTATTTAGCATGGTACAACAAGCACTCGATAAGGGCAAGGAGCCAGCTCTCGAGGACCTCTATAATGACCATGAGGGTGAGTCTAGCCACTCGCCTCATGCATGGCGCACCCATCCACCACCCAACAGAAATATCCCACTCAGTCAGTGACCTCCCAAGTTGGATATGCAGAAATTTGACGGTTCTAACCCATCAGCATGGCTAGCACAAATGGAGCAATATTTCGAATTAAATCATCTCGAAGATGAGTGGACTAAGATTAGAGTGGCGACCATGTACTTGGACAGTCAACGATGGAAATGGGCGTTATGGCATCAACGTCGCAATGCACCTTTTTCGAGTTGGGTCCAATTTACCAAAGCTCTTCGAGATCGCTTTGACCAGGGAGACTCCTTTTTGGGCAGTCTCACTAAGCTCCGACAGACGTGTACAGTGGATGAATATATCACCGCTTTTGAAGCCTTAGCCTTCCGCACTCAGCATCTCTCCGATGAGTTCTACACGGAATGTTTTATCAGTGGTCTTAAAGAAGCCATCAAAGCTCAAGTTCTACTCCACCACCCTCCCACATGGTCGGAAGCTTGCCAAGTAGCCCGTAAGGTGGAACGTGCCATAACAGCCCAATACAACTGCCCCAATTTCCCCACTAAAGGGCGTCCCCCACAAGCTCATACCACGACTCAGACACTTAAGGTCCAAAAGGTATCACCTCAGGAAATGGCTGAGAGAAGGAAGCAAGGACTATGTTACTACTGTGATGAAAAATATTCCCCTGGCCATAAATGTAACGAGCCCAAGCTTTTTCAAATTGATGCCACTGACTACAGCTCCACTGAGGAAGATCCACCTCTTGAGGAACAGGAGGCGATAGAAGAAGACAACCAAAAGGAGATTGTATCTGATGACCCAGTTATTTCGCTCAATGAGTTGGCAGGAATCTCTTCCCCTCAAACTCTCAAAATCAAGGGTTTTCTTAAACATCGCCCAGTAATAGTCTTGATTGATAGTGGAAGTACCCATAATTTCATCCATCAAAAAATCGCAGAAGCAGCACATTGTTTTGTACGGGCAGTCTCTAACTTCCAGGTCCAAATTGCCGATGGAGGCACAATGAAATGTGAAGGCCGTTGTGAAAATGTCAAACTTCAAATGGGGGATTATCAGTTGAAAACCCACATGTTTGCCATACACATGGGGGGATGCGACATTGTCCTAGGTGCTGACTGGCTCTGCACTCTTGGACCAATCACAATGGATTTCCAGGAGTTATATATGAGTTTTAAGCAGAACAATTCCACATATACCCTCTGTGGCCTCCAGGCGGGAGCACCTTCTATCATCAGCTCGCATCAGATGGAAAAATTCTTAAAAAAGGGCCATCATGGAGTAGTAGCACAATTTAATGCAATCCAGGTAGTCGAAACCCGACCTCTGCCAATTCATCCTGAGATGCAACAGCTTTTAAATACCCATCGAAGGGTCTTTGACAAGCCTCATGAGCTTCCACCCTCGTGAGGGGAACATGATCATAGCATCACCTTGGTTCCAGGGGCTCAACCCCCAAATGTGCGGCCATACAGATATCCGTTCACTCAAAAGAATGAAATAGAAAAAATCATCAAGGAATTGTTGGAAGCAGGTGTCATTCGTCCCAGCATTAGTCCTTATTCATCCCCAGTGGTCATGGTCCTCAAGAAAGATGGGGAGTGGCGGTGTCCCGACTTCAGGGCCCTCAACAAGTTAACAGTCAAAGATAAATTTCCCATTCCGGTGGTTGACAATTTGCTGGACGAACTCAATGGGGCTCAATTCTTCACCAAGTTGGATCTTCGCTCTGGCTACCACCAAATTCGTATGAAGGAAGTCGACATTCCCAAGACGGCTTTCAGAACTCATGAAGGCCATTATGAGTTCCTGGTCATGCCATTTGGTCTCTGTAATGCCCCTTCTACTTTTCAGAGTCTTATGAATCACATCCTCAAACCATATCTCAGAAAATTTGTCCTTGTCTTCTTCGATGACATTCTCATCTATAGTGGCACCTGGGCGGCACATCTTCAGCATGTAGATCTACTATTGCAATTGCTCCGCAAGCATAAATTATTTGTCAAGATGTCTAAGTGTGAGTTTGGCATGGAAGAAGTGGAGTATTTGGGCCATATTGTGGGACGTGAAGGTGTCAAGGTGGACCCCAAAAAGATCCAGGCAATGCAAGAATGGCCTCAACCAAAGACATTGAAGAGCTTGAGAGGATTTTTGGGTCTCACAGGCTATTATTGTTAATTTGTCCGCAACTATGGTCGCATAGCGAAGCCCCTCACTCAACTCCTCAAGAAAAATTCCTTCTTCTGGACCGAGGAAGCACAACAGGCATTTACCACGCTAAAAAACGCCATGTGTACCACTCCAGTCTTAGCCCTACCGAACTTCACCAAATCATTTGTCATTGAATGTGATGCATCGGGAACAGGTATTGGAGCGGTCTTAATGTAGGAAGGGTGACCATTGGCCTTCACCAGCCAACAACTAAGTGGGAGGAATCTGGGCCAATCTACCTACGAGAAGGAAATGATGGCCATCGTACATGCAGTCGAGACCTGGCGACCTTACTTGCTGGGGCGACGTTTCCAAATCTGCAAAGATCATCACAGTCTTAAATATTTTCTGGAGCAACGCCTATCTTCCCCACAACAAAACAAGTGGCTAGCCAAAATGCTGGGATATGATTATGAGATCATTTACAAGATAGGGAAAGACAACCGGGTAGCAGATGCATTGTCGCGCCAATTTGAGGAGGAAAGTACTTTGCTCGCAATTTCCCTCCCAATTCCAGATTGGATTGAAGAGGCTCGCAGGGAATGCTTTTCACATCCAGGGCTCTCCCAACTCATTTCTCAGTTGCAGGTAGATCCTAATTCCATCAAGGGCTACTCGTGGCAGGATGATATTCTTCGCTACAAGGACAGAGTCATAATATCACCAACATCCACCCTCAAAAGTCGCATTTTGGAAGAATTGCACTCATCGCCCATTGCAGGACATTCGGGCTTTCAGAAGACGTATGCTCGCACCAGAAGATCATTTTTTTGGACCGGTATGAAACAGGACATCCTTACTTTCGTAGCAGAATGTGACGTCTGTCAACCCCACAAAGGGGAAACAGTCAACACACCAGGCACATTACAACCATTTCCCATTCCGGCGTCAATTTGGACGGAGGTTTCCATGGATTTCATTACAGGTCTTCCAAAGTCTGGGAACAAGTCAGTCATCATGGTGGTTGTGGACTGACTGTCAAAGTATGCTCATTTCTGCGCCCTACCCCAACCATTTACACCAACGTTGGTTGCCCAAACTTTCATGGATCAGATCTTCAAATTGCATGGCATGCCCACTCCTATTGTGTCCGATCACGACCCAATCTTCACCAGTAATTTTTGGCAGGAACTCTTCAGAATACAAGGCACTCAACTCAAACTCAATACTTCATATCATCCGCAAACAGATGGTCAAACCGAAGCAGTCAACAAATGTCTAGAAACCTACCTTAGGTGTTTCACTTCAGAAAAGCAACACCTTTGGGTACAGTGGTTACCTCTGGCGGAATGGTGGTATAACACCAACTATCATGCCACCACCAAAATGGCTCCCTATGAAGCAGTCTATGGTCAACTTCCGCCTTCCCCTACTTCTTATCTCACGGGGTGCTCCAAAGTACAAGCCGTGGATCAACTCCTACAACACCGCACAACCATGCTTGCCCACCTGCGCGAGAATCTTCATCAAGCTCAGAACTGTATGAAGCAACAGGCTGACCAACATCGCTCAGAGCGCCAATTTCAAGAAGGGGATCAGGTCTTTTTGACGCTGCAACCCTATAAGCAAACATCACTCAAAGACAAGGGATGTCAAAAGCTCTCTCCAAAATTCTATGGACCATACCAAGTACTTCAGTGCATTGGAAAGGTGGCTTACAAGTTGGCCTTGCCACCTACAGCAAAAATCCACCCAGTTTTCCATGTATCGTGCCTCAAGAAAGTGATTGGGAACAATTGCCGAGTTCAAACCAGTCTACCATAATTGGACGAGGAAGGGTCAATCAGGCTTCAACCGAAACAGGTTCTAGACACACGAGCCAAGCACCTGCGTGGCCGCATGATTAAAGAGGTCCTCGTCAAATGGAAAGACACCTCTGCAGAAGATGCAACTTGGGAACCAGCCACTATTCTTCAGCAGTTTCCGCAGCTTCAGCCTTGAGGACAAGGCTAGTTTTAAGGGGGAGGGCATGTTAGGGTCCCACCCTAACCCCCTTATTCATGTCATGGGATCAAGTCATAGTCAAGAGTCAATAAAGCCCATATTAATATTTGTAAGTGGTTAACCCAGTTAGTTGCAAATGGGACCACAGTTAGTTGCAAATGGGCGGTAGTATTAAATAAAGGGTAAAGGGGCGGTAGTATTAGATAGATGGTATTAATAAAACCCACGGTATTGGCCTGTGGTATTGCATGTATGAGTCATATATAAGGGATAGAGACTCCCTGCGAGGAGCATCGTGTCTTGTTTTGTAATCGAGCTCTGCTCTATTGGAGGTTTCCCCCTCGAAGAGGCCTGTGAACATTTCTCTCTGAGTAATAAAATCATTGCTATTCTGTGTTCTGGGTATATTTTCTTCGCATCTTCTGTGTTCTCGGTATTCTTCTCGCATATTCTCGGTGCGATATTGCTTTGCAGGTTAAGAAGCATAACATACCATTTGGCACAATGTGTGCCAGCCAGAGGCTACCATGTGGAACAACTAGAGGCTGCAATGTGCGCCAACTATAGGCTAACATGTGGCTACCACATGGGCCTTTTAAATGTATTACGTGGAGGGTGCACATGTTATGTTTTGCTCAATTTCATGTGTAATACCCCTCTATTTTTTATGTTAATATCATATTATTCTTAGACTAGGCGATTTTTTGTTTTGATAGCTAGAAATCTATGTTGGGTTTGAGATGAATATGAACAAAAAAAATTGTGTGGTGTAATAAATAGATTTTATTTATAAATAAAAAGTTCAAAATTACTTGAGAAAGTAGCACTAGAGTTAGGAGATTCTTGCCAAGATTTGGAAACCATTAATGGTGGATAAGATCAAAATAAACCTTCCCTTAAATGACTCCTAAAAATCCCTAGGAAGTGATCAACAAGATTTAATATGATGGAAGAGAAATATCTATTAAATCACTAAGTTCGAGAAGAAACACTTACCATGGGAGGGATAAAGTGTCGTGGGAGATAAAAGAGGGTTTTAAAGAAAAAGGTAAAACACAGTTTTCGAAAAGGAAAAAAAGGAAAGCCAAGGAAGTTCAGTTGAAAGGCCCAAAAAGGAAGGACACTGCCAACAAAATGTGATGGAAGGAAGATTATAAAATAGGCCATTGAGGAATCAAGGGGGTTTTTGCTTCCATAGGAAAGTAATCTCAACTCGGGGGGATTTAGTGGATCAATTATGTAACAACCGTGGTGAAAATTCCATGTAAAAATATATAAAGACAGGGGATGATGGGATACATATTCCAAGTTGAATGATGGGCAACACATCCTAGTGTGTGTTCATTTGGTTTTTTATGGCTAAGGAAATTGGCAAAGGAAATGGCTAAGGAATTAAAGAGGCAAAATGGTATTTTGGTAAATTTATTTATGAAAATAATGGAACTTAGGACAAAAGGAAGGTGAAAGGTCACATGTCACATGTGAGGAGGAAATTGAAGGAAAATAATGGAAAATGAAGAAAATATAGGCCTCATTAATAAAAAGGCTTATGGGGATCAATGGGAAATACATGGTAAATTTAGATTTGGAGCTCCCTCATTACTCTCTCTCTCTCTCTCTCTTGTACTCTTAGATACATAGATTTTCCTTGGAGCACTTTGGCATTGAAGAAAGGAAGGAAAAGAACCATAGAGGAAGTAATGATCAAGAAGGCAAAGGTAGGATCAAGCAGCTACAACAAGCTTCATTGCAAGTATCAACTTACATGTGTATTTTCTTTGCTAGATTTGGCATGCATGGGATTCCATGTGTTTATTTTCTACCATGGCATGTGTTTTTCTAGGTGTGACAGTATTTTCAGCCTACCCTTGCAATTTTCTAATAGCTTTGATGATATGGGTTCTCCCATGCGTTTTGTGGGGGATGACTAGATTGGATTCTAAGCTGAGTGGGGTGGATCGTTGAACTGAAAAACACATGGTGGTTGTGGTACCTGAACCAGACTAAGGATTCATGAAGCCATTGGCCTAGTAACCCTTGAACCAGACTGTGGGTTGTGGTAAAGCTAGATTGTATGCATTGGTAGGCTTAGGAATCCTTGTCATTGAATGGCGGGATATGGGGTAAAGCCAAGAGGTGGATTTTCTCTCTGTTTCTCCTAGTGATTCTTGGATGGAATGAAAAATAAATCCTTCAGGGTATGTCTCAGTGTAGTGCCTAGTGATCCCTAGATCATACTATGGATTCATAGTAAAGCCCGAGAGACTAGGACTCACTCAAATTCCTCACGTGTAGGTGGAGCACTCCGATGGTATCCACATCCATTGGTGTTTTTGATGTGTTCTATGAGTCCCACAATCATGTTTGGAATATGGAATGGGGGTGATTGGCTAAAGAGAAACTTGGCTCATCCAATCTATGGTCGGGTGGAATGTGGTAGTCCAATCACCAGTTTGTTCATTTCATTTATTAATGAGAAATTCAGTCCCTTGATTTTCATGTGAAAATGTACTGATACATATATGGATTTTGATGGCCGATATGTCCATTGCATTTTTTCTCCTATTATGTTGGTTATATGTACATTTTATGGCAGCAACTATGTTTGGCTGTTAGCATGTTTTTACTTTTGCTTGAATGGATATTGTATTTATGACCTAATAAGTGATAAGCTAGAAAAAGACATGAGGAAACAATGGTTCATATTGATTCTCAGATAAGTATGAGATCCCTACTCTTAATTATGTTATTTACACTTGTAGGTTGCATGTTGATGATATGTTTGACAAAATGATTATCATGGCTAGTAGGGGTCTGGTTATGATCTTGTTCATCTTATTGCTTTCACATCCTTCTTTTCTTATATCCTTACAAATTCTAAATAATCATTCCATTATGGGCAGTGTCTTGAGCTCTGGGCCGAGAAGGGTGGCTCAAATCCTAGAATGCTAGTCCGCGGATAATTATAAACCATCTTGCTAGTGTCTCGTGAGAATTAGTCCTGAAACGAACTCACCTTGGTAGTTTCTAGGGAGTGTTACCCTGCCCTAAGTTTTCTCAAAAAATAGTAGGACCCAGGGATAGGTAGTCTGAGTGGTTGACCTATCTTCTGAAGGTTATGTCAATGATGTCAGATGGCTACGTGTGATGTTCCATATATTTCATTTCCTTAAAGTCACCAAGGAGGTTCAATATTATCATAGTGGCCTTTCATCACATGTTTACCTCGGCTTGCCTGTTGCTTGGGTAGATATGGGAGGAGGGTGTTACAGAGTGGTATCAAAGCATGGTTCAACTCTTGGACTGAATGGGTTGAATGTTTGTTGGTCATGCATGCATGTCAATTGCATGTGTATCTTTTACACTTTCATTTTATGTTCTTGTTGAATTTACTTGATGATTGATTATGGTTGTAGTATGGTTATCATGGAGAATTTGATATTGATTTTGTGGAATGCATCTGTCATGAGTTTGTGGCTAAATTTGAATCGATTGTATGTCACTTACATGTTTATTTTAGGGTGCCTACTTACATCCTTGTATGTTAGGTTATATTCTTGAATATGTGGTTTATATGTACTAGTTTTGTAGGTTAATTACATGATTTGGTCCCTTATGCTCGACTACATGCGTTTATGCATAAGTGTGGCTGAATTTGAATTGCTTGTGCATATTGTTAATTGCATGTGGTAATGTGAACACTCGAGTAATGGTTATTCTCATGCCTTAGGTCATGGTTTGTGTAGTTGATATGGTCATGCATTGATGATTGTACTCTAGCTAGAATGGTGCGTGTATGGTTTTGCACTCATGTGTTATATGTCTATATGTAGTTTTTAAGCATGTATGGTCTTGGTTGTAGTTTTAATAGTAGGTCAAACATGCCTTGTGAAGTCATTGTATGCAATTTAGGTCATCATGGTGCTATTGGTATATTATGATGCTAATGTACAGAATGAGGTAAAGAAGGAGATGTAGATCATCATATGAAGTTGCAACAGTGGACCTCGAGGCGAGGATAGGTTGTCATACAGGTTTGTGTGTTTGGCATGCAGGTATGTAGGTTAAGGATTGCTATGCATTAGCTTTATATACATTAGGTTTATGTACATGTATTTTGATGTTATGGTTACATTGATGATAGATGTTGGTTGATTAGTGTACTTATATGCACATGGGTCAAATAGTCAAGAATGATGGTAACCTATGGTTGTAGGCATTGCTATTGTTACCTTACGTTAATTAGCATCATGATTAGGTTATATGTTCTTGATGAGCATGACATGTATCTTATTGTTGTTATATCATAATAACTTGATGATTAGCATTTTTTCATTGAGATCTTGATGTCATAATTTGGATTGGTCATATGCGTGATGGTTATATTCATTGCCTTGAACATGTTGATGTTATATATATATATATATTGTGTTAACTTGGTCTGGCCTATGTAGATGGTTATGGTTTCAATATTTAGGTATGAGTCAACATATTTGTGATATGGTGTCATACTAATCCAGAATGGTCGTACATATGTGATCTCTATGAATAAGTGATGATTGTTTATTAGTTATGATGTAAACATATTAGTTAGTTATTGTTATGGATATAATGATCTTACTTGTCTTTGAGCTGATATGTTGTGAATTTATATTATGCTAATACACATTGATTTTGCAAACAAGATAGTCTCCCTTGATATACATTAAGGTATGAGATTTCTTATGTCGTATATTTGGTGCCTAGTTCATTTATTGAACATGCTATGCTTGCAAGTGGTTGAATGATTGATGAATTGCTTAATATGAGTATGTGTTACAATGATTTTATTTTAAGATGATTGTACTAACATATATATGTTAATATAGTTGGTATGTACTTGAATGTAGCTGATAGTTGTAGAATTATGTCTAATGACTATGAGATGACTCGGGATTATGATATGATTGTTTGTAAAAGTTGATTTCAAATTAATAGATATGATTGTCTTAATATTTTGAACACTCGGTTGACATACGTCAGTAGTTGTAGGGTAACATGCTTGGTATTAGAATGACGATGTAATAGTTGATGTGTCTATATAACTAACATTTAGGTGGTGTGACAACATATAGAAAGCCTCAATTTCAACAAGGTGAAAAGGTAAAGGAAAGTAATTGGGCAAGAATTCCTTTGGCTATGTTTATAAACCCTAATTCCAAATGAATCAGTGCTTTGCGTGCAGGAAGTCTGCTTAACCTTAATCTTGTTTGACATTATGTGGTTATGCGCTATAGTCACAAACATGCACTTGACGGGTATATTAGTTAGTTTGTAGTTGTGGGTGGACCTGTCAAGGGAATTGGAGCAATTGAGAGATGGTGTGGATGTGTTCAGTTGCAAGAAACATACTTGGCACAATAAGATGAGGTAATTGGTGTGTTATTATGCTTAATTACACATTGATAGTTATGTGTTTATGGAAGCATGATGCAGGGAGCTACATGGAAAGACAGGTTGCCATGGAATCTTGAAGAAGGCTCAGGTTGAGCTATCCTTAGGAACCATGGGGTTTGAGTCACGATGTTTGTTGTTAGTCTTGTGCTTTTGGTCTTCTATGAATTGTTGAGCTTGATTTCCAGATTTGTTTATGTCTAGTGTATGGCGATACCACTTTGTCTACAGATTCATGTTGTTATTGGTTTTTATGGTCTTCTTCTTTGTTGTTTCTTATATTGCCTTTTATGTTTTGAGCCTTGGGAATTGGTTTGGAAAGAGGAAAGTTGATGGAAATCAGGGGAGATGTGTGGTACCCAACTGATGATATAAGACCTAGATGAAGCTCTATGCATGAGTAAGCACAACGGAAGGTAAGACTATGACAGTTGGTTGGACTTGTTGGCTCCATTGTGGTAAATGGATAGCAGCAATGCAGACACAAGAAATGTAGCCACAAAAGATAAAGTAAATGGATCAGAGGTGGCATATGCTTTGGCTATGTTGGGAACTATTTCTCTCAATGCCTATGCATAAATAAGCAAGTTCTCTTAACTTAAACCTTAATTTTTCTGGTAATTATGTTATGATCATGATCATGTTGATGTTTATATATGTATACATGAATGTATGAATGTCATTGTTTGAAAAGGTGATGATTGTTTTATGCTAATGAGTATATATGTATGTATGTCACTATCTAATAGGGATTGTGAGGGATCATTCTTGTGAAGGAAAAATTGCTTATGCAACTAAATGGCATGAATAAGTTCGTGGTTCATGAGGAATCATGTGGGAAGAGTAGTCATGAAAAATTACAAGGTAAATATCATGTGGTTATGAGTTGATATTGTGCGATTATATTATGTCTATGTTATGGATAGGCTATAGCAAGGGATACATCAACAAAGTGAAAGTAGTGTGGTTTGCGACATGCTAGGATAAGCATGAATAAGATACTTGAAGCAAGGTTTCTTGGTAAGGACAGTATGGTTGTGGATGTGTGGTACTATTGTTGTGCATACGTTATATATGTTGTACATGTTGCATTTATGATGTGTGCACTTGTGTTGTTGTGTATACACAATATGTGTACATGTTATTTATGCAATGTTATCTACAATATGGTACAAATAGGGTTGCGTGAATATGCATATGCGGTGTTATATACATATTATACTATCTTCAATATGTATATGCAACATGTGCGAATATGGTGCCATGTCCATGTTGGATATGCAATGATGTGTATAGATGATGCTATGCACATGTTGGATATGAAGTGCTATGTACAAGTGGTGTTGCATGCATGTGGTACATTGGTACTATGTACACATGTTGTGGTGTGCATGATTTTACAAGTGGCACTGTTTGCATGTGGTGATATGTACATGTAGTGCATATGGCTCTTTGTATATGGTGTCACGTACATGTCGTGTGTGTGGTACTGTGTAAATTTGGTATTGTGTATGTGTTGTATAGTGCTGTAGTGTACATATGGAATTGCGTACAGGTTTTGCAGGTGGTGCCATGGACATTTTATGTTGCACGCACATTGTGGAGGTGGTGCAGCGTACCATTGGTATTGTCTAGATGTTGTACATATGGTACTGGAATACATGTGGTATTTTGTGCATGTCCTCGATATTGTGTTACGGAAATGCGCTATTATTTTTGTGCATAATGTAGTCATGGTATTGTGGCATGCATACTCATTGTGTTGCACTCTATGTCATTACATGTATTTCATGGTGTCGTTATATGTGTGCGATTTACACTATGTTTCTATGCACATGGTTGAGGAGAAGGCACTGGGAGATTGTCAGGTGTGGAAACTGATAAAAAGTGCATATGAAATAAAGACAAAGGTAGAAGTAAGGATCAATGAAGGATATGTATTAGTATTTTATTTTGGTTTTAGTATGCACGTGATTTATGATTCTGGTCTATGATGATTACATGTGATCTATGATTTTGATTTATGATGGTTACATGTGATTTATGATTTTGTTGGTTATGTTTTGAGCTAACTTGATCTAATATCTGTATACATGTTGATTTGGTCAAATATGTTAGTTTGAGTTGTTGTGACAGGAAGCGAACAATATTTCAAATATACCTTATTAACGAGCTACCAATGAGGTATGATGTGAATTTATTTCAATTTATTTTAAATATAATGGAAATTATGTTCTTGGTATAGGAATGTATGAACATGCCTGGTAGGGTGGATGAAATCGAGTGCACCAAGTAGCAGCAACAATGAAAGTAATTAGAACATGCAACATTACACTTGTAAATAACTTTAGGAGTAGGGCCATTGTGGGACACTGGTACCCAATAGTGTCGATTGATTGTGAGCATGATATGACCAGTATGGTAGCTTTGAGGTAAGTATATGCTTTGGTCTTTGAATCTTCTGATGTAAGAAAGCCTTCGAAAGGGATGAACTTCCTCGGATGGGGGTGCCAGCAGAACCTGGAAGGTGAGTGACTAGATGGAAGAGGTGACTGGATTCATAAGGGACTAGTAGAGAAGGGAAGGTCATTGATGGATTTCATTTGGTCATTATCATTACAAGATGGAATCCGATGCACATTGGGGTTATGACATGTAATAATGAGTCGATAACTATTCACTAAGAGGAAAAGTGGCACGAGATTATAGCTCTAGACATGCAGACTTGACTTTGTAGTGGATTCTAGACTTCCTGTGAAGGAGGTAAATCCTGGTATTACTTTGAGGGTGGATCTATGAGCCTCTACATTTCCTTATTGATTGCTACATGCATCATATCCTTTATTTGATGGTTAAGATATTGTGTATATGTTTATATCATTGTAAGTACTGTAATGAGTTGTGTTATAAAGCTCTAATATGTAGTATGTTATCATGTTATCATGAGGTTTTGATTTTGAGTAGGTGTTTCATTGTAAATACTACAATGAGCTCTCTTATAAAGCTCCATGGGTAGTATGTTTTGTTTTCAACAATCATTTGGTTATAGGTGTCATTAAACATCGCAGATGGTGTTCCCCAAAGGGGGAGGGTTTTGTAATGGCCCTGGTCAAGATTCCATGGGACACGTATTCCAAGCTGAATGATCGACAAGACATCCAAGTGGGTGTTCATTTGGTTGTTTATCGGTAAGGAAATTGGCAATTGCAATGGTTAAGGCATTAAAGGGGAAAAAAAGGTATTTTGGCACATTTATTTATGAAAATAATGGAAATTAGGAGAAAAGGATGGTGACACATCACATGTCACATGTGAGGAGGAAATTGAAGGAAGACAATGAAAAATTAAGAAATTAGAGGCATCATTAATAAAAAGGATTATGAGGATCAGTGGGAAAGACTTGGTGAGTTTAGCTTTGGAGCTCTCTCATTATTCTCTCTCTCTCTCTCTCTCTCATACTCTTGGATAGTTAGAATTTTCATGGAGCACTTTGGCATTCGAGCAAGATTGGCAAAGAAGGTAAGAGGAAGCAAGGATCAAATAGGGGAAGGCAGGATCAAGTAGGGACAATAGGCATCATTGTAGGTATCAACTTTCATGTGTAATTTCCTTAGTAGACTTTGAATGCATGTGTTTCTTTTCTACCATGGCATGTCCTTTTTGAGGTGTTGCAGTATTTTTAGCCTAGCCTTTCCATGTTGGGTTGTGTTATATTCTTTCCATGACTAGCCCACATAGTTAACTGTGGGGGTTAGAGGGGTGGGGTGGAGCCCCCCTTCGTTGCGGTGATTGTGTACTAGGGGGGGTTCACAGGGGGTTTGAGGCATACCCGTCACCCTACTTTATGGGGTTCGGGGCAGCGCGTGGGAAAATTTTGGTTTTGGACCCTATGTTAGGTTGGGTGGACCCACCTATTGTTTTATGCATGATTTTTGAACATGTTTTTTGGATGTGATGGTTTTTAGTCCATGGTATTGGACGCGATGGTTTTTGGTCCATGGTATTGAATGCTTCGGCATGTATAAATATGTATTATAACATTGAAAGGAACATAATGAAAAATCAAGCTGCTAGTCGTGGTTTTGGGATCTAGTGGAAATCTCTTTGTATATGTGTTTTATGTGTTATGCTCTCGCATTGTTTATTTTCTATGTTTTAGAATTCGTATGGAGGTAATTTCTATGCAGGGTTAAAACCTAGATTTGGTATCAAAGCTGTTTTGGCTTCAAGGGGACACCTTTGTTGCTAAGGGGTTTCACTTGGGCCTGTGGCAGACCCTATTTAGTAGTAGATCTATGAGACTAATTCTGGTGGTGAAAGAAGATGGCGAGTAGTGGAAAGATAGAGATCAAGAAATTTAATGGTTAGAGTTTTGAGTTGTGGAAACACAATATGGAGGATCTCTTGGTGGATAAATATCAATGGATTGTGGTAGATATGGGTACTCAACCAACAGGAGTGTCCGATGAAGAATGGAAGGAGTTGGATCAGAAGGCAAAGAGCACAATACGATTGTGTGTCTCAGATTTAGTATTGCTAAATGTATTAGGGGAAGCTACGATGAAGGCTTTGTGGAACAAGTTAGCAACTTTGTACCAATCCATGTCTCTGGTGAATAAATTGTTCCTATGGAAAAAGCTATATCACCTGAGGATCAAAGATGGAGACTCAGTGATAGAGCATCTGATCGCATTTAATACTGTGGTAATTCAGTTAGCATCTATTGATATTAAAATTCTAGATGAAGATAAGTGCATAAGTTTATTATGTTCTCTACCAGATTCATGGGATTATATGGTTATTGCAATAGGTAGCTATGCAATTCCGTTACAGTTTGATGAAATAGTCTCATCCTTACTGATGAAGGAGATGAGATGGAGAAATATTGAGAGCTAGAATGGTGATGCCTTGCCTACACAAGGATAGTCCTAGAACAAAAACAAAAATAATTCATTGAGTAGGAGATCTAAATCTAGAGGGAGATCTAAATCTCCAGGAAAACCTATAAAGGTGGTGTGCTAGAAATATGGAAAGGAAGGGCACTACAAAAGGGACTGTAAATCTAAAGCTCCTGGTAAAGGAAAGGGATCTGATGATGCTCCTTCAGCAGAGGCGAAAACCACCTCAGATGAATGTGGGGATGTGTACATGGCTTCTTCAAGTACACATGTAGATCATGAGGCATGTTTGATTGACTCAGGTGCATCCTTTCACTTCATTCCCCATAGAGAGTGGTTATGTGAGTATGAGAAATACAATGGTGGTGATGTCTTCTTAGGGGATGATAGGAAGGTTGGAATCATTGGTCACGGGAAAGTAAAGTTGAAGTTGCAAGGTGGAAGGGTTAGAACACTTATGGGTGTTCTGCATATTCCTGCATTGGCCAGAAATCTGATTTCTGTTAGCAAGCTGGATGATTCAGGTGTAAAAATAGTGTTCGAGAAGGATACCTACAAAATGGTTTGGGCAGATTTGGTATTGATGCAAGGAGTTCGAATTGGAACTCTGTACAAGTTGCAAGGTAGCACTATTATTAATGGGTGCAATAGATTTGTGGTTCCTGAAAGTGGAGTAGAAAATCTAATGGTCTATGTAGAGAAGACCATGTTTTGGGATTGTTGTATAGGTAAATCCCCTCTACGGATAGAGGTGATCCCTACTAGCCCAACAGGGGTCTAGCAACAATCGAACAATGCTACACTGCAGGTTCCTAGTTGTAA
>APFE031474720.1:18171-33919 GCA_000404065.3 Pinus taeda
GGGAAGTTACTTTTCCTAGGTGGTTAACACGTGTCTATTTCAGGTTTTTGACATATATTGGAGCAAATTCAAAGCAATCATGAGCTATAAGGCATCCAAGCCTGAAGTGAGGACTTGAAGGAGGGTTGCCTACGGCATTCAATGACCCTTCCTCGAGATCTTCACCTCCAACTCCGAGCTCCAAAGACCACCAAACCAAATCTAGAAGGCAGCCAATCAGCATTTAGAAAGGGACTGTTTGACTCACAGTTTGACAGCCGAGTTCCACAGATTGAGGAGGCCAGCTAGGTCCCTCGTGATCTATAAATGTTGAGGCCTCAGCCTTCGTAAAGAGACTTTTGAAACTATTGTGTACTTTGCACCTCAGTGTTGCAGCTCTATTTTGTTCCTTTGTAGCCATTTTTGGCATGACTGTTATGATTCTTTTTGGATAATGAGAAGCAGTTTGGTTTCCTATCAAATCTGAGTTTTTCATAGGATCCAAAGCTCTCAGGGTTGGGCCCAACCTGAGAGCTTAGGACCTCCTTTCTGTATTGTTACTTTTCCTTTACGTATCATTGTTTTTCTTTATGCATTTGAACACATTTCTGTTAAGTAGATTTTGTAATGTTGTTGGAATAGATCACTGATTATGAATGACTTTGGTTTAGATGTTTTGGTAGGATAATAACAGCAAAACCTCCAAGAAAAAGGGACAACCACACTCCTGGTTTCGCCTCATCCTTATTGGATTTGGGGCTGGAATTGAGGAAACAGTGCTGCCTCACAAAGACACTAGTTTGCTTGTTTATGCAATCTTTTAGTGTGCTTGTTTTATTTGCAGAGGTTAGTCATGGGTTTGGACATATGAAATGTTTCTTTACATAGATGGTGTACAAGGTTTTCTTCCCAAATAAAGTTGCTGCTCATTTATGTTGTTGATGGTTAGACTAGACTAGTTTAGGATTGGATCATTTGCAGGTCTTTGTATATTTGATCAAGGCCCACCGTGCAGGGCATCTTCTTCCTTCATCCCTCCTCCCAAAGTATCATCTAAGCCTCCTGTTCTGTCTCGTAGCTAAGCTGCCCGTTTCCCATCTATCCTTTGTGTCCACGAAACCTTACCTCCTTACTCATCATTACCTTAGCCGTCTTTAAGCCAAGTCAGCGTTCTACACCTCTTCACCGATCCACCCACCAGTCCTTAGGCCATTTTTAGATCCCTATCCTACCTCTAGATCCATCCATGCACCTTCCCTCACTCATCCACCTCCTAAAAACCGACTTCCAAACATCTTGTAGAAATTCTGAAGTTTCCTGTAGAAATCCTGGAACATCCTGTAGAACCCCTGCAGACTTCCTGTAGAAGCTCACAAGTGAGGTTTCTTGATAGCCAAACCTTGTGAAACTATGGGGAAGAGCGTTAGGGACTCCTTAGACCCTCTCTGAGCCTTTCCAACCATTTCTAAGCATTCCTCTTCCTTGATCCACCCCTGCACAGTAAAGCACAGTTCAAGCATATGCATGTGAAAATCGACACTTAATCAAAAAATACAAAAAGATGCTTTCTTAGGACATAGGTAGTTCAAACACATGTATTTTACCTTATTAGAAGTAATGGCATCTCTTTCAGTAGTTTGCATTCTCATCTATGCATCAGTAGGACTAGCTAGTAGAATTAGGGTTCGTTAGGGTTTGTGTTTCTTTTTGGCTTTCAGTTTCTTTTTTCGCAAATATATTAGCTTCCTTTGAGTTAACTTTCGTTCATCACTTAAAAGCTTCTTCTGAGAACTTATAGAAGTTGGCTAAAGCCCCTAGCGGACTTGTGCCGGCTAACCAAGCGACAGCTGCGGCAAGAGCTAGTACTTGTGCATATAGCACCGTTGCTTCCAAGTTTGTTATGAACAACCGGGTTGATAAAAGTAAAGAAGGGAGTCCCAGGAGTTGCAGCATTATTGCTGCAATACTGGAGCCCACCACCAACATTCCCTGTAAGAGAGCTTATATCATTCGGGGGGAGTGTACTCTTAGGAGCATGACAAACAAGGCAACACACAGGCTCAGCTCATAGTTGAAGGCTCGGTAACACATTTTCACGATCTCACCTTGCCTCTTATTTAGGAAGAACCCTCACAGGTCAAAAGCGATACAACCAACCAACAATGTCTTCTCTTAGACACATAGGTATTGGATAATATGGTTGATTGGGTGCCTAATGCAGGTCAGACACGTGGAGGATATAATCAATACATGTACACGATGGACTTGTATTGGCACGTGAAGTATTTACTAGGGAAAATCCTATTAGACGGGAACAAAAACAGGGAGGACCTCCTCATCTCCATGGAAAACCTACATCGACACATAATAGACATGAACCATCTATTAGAGCGCATTAAGGAGCACCTTGGCATCCCATCTAATATTGGTTGCTCACCGAGCAATAACAAGGTGCCAATGCAAGTTGCAACAATAGGCTCAGATCCCTCCTCTCAACCTATTAACTCTTATTATGTTTCCAGTTTATCAGTTATTAGCTTCTTTGTCTTTCTTTCAAGGCCTCAAAAAGCCGATTGTCAACATATGTATTTTGTATTTTGAATCTCCAAATAGTTTCTTATCTCCTCCCTCTCTTAAACTAGTACATTTTTAAATATAGTAAGATTCCTTTGGTGACAAGTGAATCTAAAATCTCCAATACTCTCATGTAACATCTTATTAAAAAAGAAATATAGTTTTTATTCCAAAAAACCAAAAAATAAAATAATATATTTTAGGAGATTTTTTATTATTATTTATTTACATCACTTGTATTATAAATGGTATTAAAAAAAAACCCACAATTCACTTCAATAAAAAAAATTGAGTTTACAATTTAAATCGTAAAAATTATATTGTTTGCATCATAAATTTTAAAAATTTGTAAATAGTATAAAACTCGGATTTATATAGATGGCGTTTATATTAAAAACACGGTAGATGTACAATTATGCATACGCACTCCAAGGAAACATCAAAATATTTATTGAAATTTATAAAAATATTTGATTGAAATTTGATAAAAGATAAAATGGTATGGTCTCATAACCACTCTGCAATATAGAGTATAAGATTGAGATATCAAACAATGTTCCTTTATCATGCTCGCGAGGACAACTAGCTTCCAACCCTGAAATAAAAAGCTTAATTAAAAACAGGACTACTCTTTTGACTAGCCCTAAATAATAATAATGTTTTCACGTAAGATATCCTATAGAAAAGACCATGGCAAGGCCAAGGGATTTATATTGTCTTCATCATTGTTGACTAGGGCATTACATGTATTCTTATGGAATGTCCTCTTTTGAAAAGATATGTTTAGTCTTTTTAGGAAGGGAGGGCCAATCACATCATTTCAAAAAGTTGGATGAAAAACTGATTCTCTTTTAAATAATTAAAATATAATTTTAAAATATGGATGGGAAAGTTATTTGTTGAAACGCATATAACTCCAACCCAAAGCCCTAGTTGTGTCTTTGGACCTATAGTTCACAAGAAACATTGTCATCTTCCTCAGGTTTATCTCTCTCCCTTAAGAAGTTATACTCGAGGTTAGATTTAGATATAAGAAACCAAAATGATACAAAACAAAATACTGCAAGAAAAGTAGGAGAAGTAGAGGTTGATAGAACTTTTGCATCCAATTTTCTTTATGGGTTTTTTTAATATGCATTAATTATATAATAAGTTTTAAAAGTTATAAAGTAAAAATGAATTTTAAAAAGTTATATATAGTGCCATAAAAAAATTATTTTTAGGAAGTAAAATTAATAACAAAGTTAGTTTTGTTTTTTTTTAATAAGTTATATTTAATTCATAATCAAAATTTAAAATGATTATGAAGTATTTGAAATGTGTAATACTATATTATTTATGTATAATTTAAAAGTAAAAGACTAGAAGAGGGGGTTTTGTTTCGATCTTGCGCGGCACGAAAATAGGGTTCAAGGGAACCAAGGCCGAGAAGAAGGTCGTCTACGACAAGAAAATATGTGATTTGCGGGAGCAATACTCACAGGTGCTAGTCTGCATTGCAAACAATGAGGGATCCAAGCAGTTGCAAGGCATTCGTGCTGGGTTGAGGCTTGATTCAGTCGTTCTTACGAGGAAAAATACCATGATGAAGAGATCCATTCGTCTCTATATAGAGAAGTCGAGGAACACCGCCTACCAAAACCTGATTCCTTTGCTGGTGCTGAAGGGGACGCTAAGGGCCGCTATGTTCAACCTCACCCTAGAGGACTGGGATGCTTACACCCGCCCTTGGATTCAAGAGATCTCCTCGTCCTACCTCAAGTCCCTCCACTTGCGGCAAATGATCATCAAGGACAACGACCTCGCCACTCTCGTCGAGAGCCACGGCCACATGCTGCAAGCCCTCAAGCTTGAAAAATGCTCCGGGTTCTCCACTCTTGGACTTCTGAAAATCGCTCGCTCTTGCAGCTTCTTATCAGGGATTATTTATGGAGGCAATCACCCGAGGGATTGGATCAATGACGACGAGAAACCCAACAAGGAAAGATTCAATCCGTTGCCCTCCATAGCAAACCCGTTTTAATTCTGGGCGAAAGCGATATGCTGGACAAGGGTTTCAAGCAGGAATAAGAAAAAAATAGGGGAATACGAGACTGCAGAGGACGGATCCGAGGCCACCAACGATTATCACTCCAAGGGAAGCAGCGACCACAGAGTAGGGAATGCAGAGCAGTCTCTGCGGCAAGGAGAATTTGTAGATCCATGGACAAACCTATATAAGCAGGCAACAAGATCTCGATCCCCTGTAAGTACCCACAACTTCCAAGTTTTTTTCAAAACCCCTGCCGAAAAAACACAATTACTCTAGGTAAAAGAGACCAACTCTATAAAGCAACTACAAAACCTTATACTGCAACAAATTGGATATCCCACCAGATCGCAAAACCTGATACATGGGGGCAGAGTACTCCAGGACACAAAGTATCTCAGGGAATACAAAATCGCACCCTTGTCAACAATAATTCTCAATCTGAGAATAAGAGGAGGCACAACAAACAACAACAGAAATCCTTATAGGGGTGAGGGAAGTGGGACTGGTACAAAAATTACAAGAACAAAATAGGGGAAAAAAACAGGAAGTATATCCTACAAAAACATTCTTCAAGGGAAAAACACAGCCGAAGCAACACCAAATCAAACAGGTATGGATGCAAGGCCATACATTGTGGAACAACTGAACCATATCGCAGAATATTGCATAGATATACCAGAAACATATGAGAACTGCACTATATATGAAAGACAAGCAATAATATGTAGATTTAACTGTTTTTGACCCAAACCAGTTGATCTTTTTCATTGGAACTTCACAAACTGGACTACACAATGTGAAATACATCTTTGTTCCAAGGGGTTCTTCAAAGTAAACTTTCGTACAACAGAGGCCCGAGACTTTATAACACAAGAAGGACCTTGGTTCTGGGGATCTACAGGCCTCTTCATCACACCATGGTTCCCAAATTTTGATGCAAATACAATGGTTATCTCTAAGATGCCAGTTTGGGTGTGATTGCACAATCTCCCTTTACATCTTTGGAATCAACAAGTACTCACAGGAATCGGTAATACTATCGGGCGTTACATCAAAATGGACACCCAAAGACTGGAGGAAAGAATCTACACTTATGCACGAATATGTGTAGAAGTAGACCTCAGCTAAGGCCTGTTAAACCAAATTCAACTGAAGCATAGACAGAGGTGTTGGTCACAGTTTTTAGATTACGGAAATACAACATTCAGATGCAAAGCCTTCGGACAAACAGGACACCTACAAAGCACGTGTCCAACAGCCAAAAAAGACACTCGTAGGAAGAAGAAAACGGGGAAACAAGCCAAGGGATGGAAATTTCCTCCACCACTCTCAAATGACGAGGAGAAAGAAGAGGTGGAACATGAAACTCCCAATGAGAAAAATCAAATGAACAAAGAACTAGAAGTAGAAGACATAAATCCACAAGAACTTACAAACGTATAGTCGGCAAGGATACCAGAAACAATGGATATGAGCAGATCCAAACGTCAACACATATCAGACACATCAGATTCTGATAAAGACAATCCCCAACCTATGGCTGATACAACGCTAGCACTTATAACTCCAACAAAGTCTCAGGGGGGTGGAGAAAGGTTGAGAAGAAAAAAGGGCGAAAAGCTTGACTTTCCCCCCAACTGTGCATTATTTACTTGTTTCTTGTTTTTCTGAAAACCGAACACCCTGCGTGGTGATGGATGATATATGCATCTTTTTTTGACAAAAACTGAGCACCATTTTTTATTATGGCTCACAGAGATGGCTATTGGCCATCACAACATATGCTGAAAAGCATCTACAACATGTAATTTTTCAATTATATTGAAAGATTAGGATTTTTCCAGTGGAAAAAATAACATAAAATAAAATAAAAATTAAATTTAGTGTTACATAGTATTTAGTATTTGCTATTTAGTTTAAATAGGGTTAAATTGAAATAAAAAACAATAAAAACTAAAATTGTATATATTTTATCTTGAAATAATAAGACAGTTAATAAAGTGCATGAGATATCATTTTGTTATATATGTTTTAAAAATTATTAATATATTTATTTTTAAAATACCTAAAAAACCAAACCCCATGGGGCTTTTGGATTGACAGTGAATGGTGCATTGTTAAGGCACCTTGCGATAGGTCACTAGTTAAATCCCTTGTGGGTGCTTACCTACAAAAAAAAAAAAATAACTTAAATTTTATTTAATTTATTTTCAATTTCTATAATTTATTATAACTCCATTTTTTTTTAATTAATTATTATGTATGATTAAAGTATATTTTGAATGTTAAGATAAAATGTCTATTAAGAAATTAAGTGAATTGCTATGTAGCAAAACAAGGTCGCATAACTAGCGTTCATGTCGCTTAGTTTAATTATTGAATTTGAAAGATATGAAACAACTATTTATGACATATATTAGGATGGTTAGTTATCGCTTTAATGTACTAAAAAAAAAAAAAAAACATTAATAAAATGATGAAAATTATCTCAGCATTCTTGTTATCATATCTTTGCATTTAATAGAATTACCTCAACCCAAAAAAAATTAGACTTTAGAGGTTTATTAGTTGTGCTTTTACTACCTGGGTGGAATTCTCAAAACAAATATTATCAATATGTGAAGGTCATAATGGGAATTTTGTTCCAAAAATATCTCTTATCTTGAACATAAAAACAAACAGTATCAATGTCCAAGTTTATAATCGAAATTTTGTTCCAAATAACTTTAACCTTGTGAAATATGTTATATAATTTATTGGTAAAGTTATTAAGATTATTGCTTTCCATTATTAATAATTATATTGAAAATGTTGTATAATTTATAAAGAAGATTTATTGTTATAATACCTAATATTATCTCAAAGAACTACAAAATAATAATATCAAATTCCATATCATCATCACAATGATATTTGAAATTGAAATTTTACCTCAATGTAATAAATCAACTATAATAATATAGAGAAATTAATGAGACAACATCATTTTAATGATGATGATGATGATGATGTTTAAAATCCACTAAGACCAATGTGGTCTATTGGACCTTAAGAAGGAGAATCTAATTGTAATTCTTTAGGATCTTATTTCTTTGCTCAAAAAGAAGGGAAAGAAGCGCATTGAGATCACTATAGTTGGGCTGACTTAGTAAGTCAAGAAGAATGGAAGTGTGATAGATGTTAGAGAAATGAGAGTGGATGTGAGTAAGGGTTGGACTATCTAAAAGAAAGTGATTTTCATCCTCCACTTTCTTAGTATCACAAAGCTGACAAATTATATCATCCCAGGGAGTTTTGGGAATAGACCACGGCCCGGTTTCACTTCGAAGTTCATGAAAGTTAGTTCTAATCTTAGCGATGTTCATCTTCTTCTTCGATTTGGTCAAAATAGAAAGATAATTCTGGTTCTCAAGGGTGGGGTTGATCACCTCGTTATAATATCTTAGCTTCCTTTTACCCTCCAGCACTTTATCATCCCATAACTTAATAATCCTTAAATTTAGAGGTGATAGTATTGACATTATCCTTGCTTCCCACGATGATCTCCTCATTTATCCCCAGTGGTTGAGCTAGGATTAAGCATCCTTATGCCACCCATAGCAAAGTTAGAAGCAATTTTAGGAAGCCTCTTGGATTCCATGTTGTAAAGCTTCTTCTTATACATTAGATATTTAAGCATATCCCTAATTTCAATAGGGGAGAGGCCAACTTCGATCAGGAGGATAAGATAGGGGGTATTTCCCTTGATCTTGAGGTTGTAGGCTATGAATTTCTTTTGGATAATTTCAGAATTTCTCCAAGACCCTTTGGATATACTGCAACCCCAGACTTCACAAACATATAGGACAACGAGGGTGACGAGGGTCTTAAAGAGGAACCCTTTTTTACTCCAAATACAAAGATCGATGGCCTTACAATTGTTTTCAAGTGCATGATATGCTTTCGAGCCTCCAATAATCCTTTTCACAATGTTGTAGTTCCAATTAAGCTGATAAGGGATGTCAATACCCAAATATTTATAAGAATATACCTATTCCAAGCAATTTCCATCGTAGACGAAATTTCCAAGGGTGGTATTTTTGGATTTAATTATCATAATTTTAGTCTTTTCGGTATTAATCATCATACCCATCTTGGACCAATAATCATGAAGAGTCTAAAGTTGCTTTTCCAGGTCCTCATGGCTTATAGTAAGAAGAACGATATCGTTAGTGTAGAGGAGAAGAGTGATGATAATATCAGCAAGCTCAGTTCCTTTACACCCCGCGATTTCCAAACACTCTTATAACTTATCGATGTAAATACCAAAAAGGGTAAGGGAAAGGGGACACCCTTGCTTAACCCCCGATATTGCATTTAATATCTTTATACCAGCCTTAGGTGGTTTTAATCTTGGAAACAACCGTCTCGTAGAGGCGAATCACAACAATCTTCAACTCAGCAGGAATCATGATCTCATCGAGCCTTTTCTAAAGCTTATCCTAGGGAACAATGTTAAAGGAATTTCTAAGTCCACAAAGCAACAAAATAGATCAACTTTACTTTTGCGACATTCCTTGGCAATGATCCTGAGAGTGATGAGATGGTCAATAGTCAAGTGGTATATCCTAAAACCAGCTTGCCCTTTAGCTCTTTTACCGTGGATTTCAAGCCAATGACTAATCCCTTTTCCAAAATGAGACCATAAATCTTAGCTAAGATGTGGCTAATCATAATGGTCATGTAATTAGCAGGAACAGTTTTGTCCCCATTCTTAAATATAGACACAATAAGGCTTTGCTTCAAAGGCTTAGGGAAGCCAACCTTTACAGTCAAATTGAGAAGCTTATGAAGATGAGGAATGAGGATATATCTTCCCAGCTTTAAGATCTCAACTTGGTATCCTATAATGTCTTTAGCTTTCCCTGTGGCGAGCTTATTAATCCCAGACTCAATGTCCTCAAGAGAAAATATATCTTCCTTAATAGGAGTGCTAACAATGTTATCCATGGTGTACGGGACGTCATACAACTTCTTAATATAGATGTACCACTTTTCTGAGGGAATCAAATGATTATCTTTAGATTTACGAACAAGCACATTCTGCCAAAATTATCTGGGTACAACTTTAGAGAGGTGAAGAAGATGCTCTCGTCTCTTATTAATATATGACTGCTTCTTCTCTTTAATGAGGGCTTCATATATACTAATATTTCGAAGCTTTATAGTTTCGTTAGGAGCATCACGGATAGTTTTCCAGGCACTCTTGCAATCCTTTCCATACTAAGGGTTCAAAGTTCTATTGATCTTTTATATGAAACCTCAATAGGGAACTTGTTAATGGTAGTGGAAAGGGTAGTAGTAAAATTGTAAAAAAAATTATTAATATTGTTATTATAAGTCACAAAACTTAAATATCTATTTAACTCCTTTAAGTAAGGTCTATATTATTTCGATTGAAATGAGTGTGTCTTTGGATTTCACTAGTATCTTGCATGGGGCTGGTATGCATAACTAGATTGAGGGTTAAAGACAAAGGTAGGTGGTCAGAGTCAACCTCAAAATCGTTAAGAAGCTCAAAGTTGGTAATATGGTTAAGGACATGGGTGTCTAAAACCACATAGTCCACAACGCTATTGCCCAACCCATGTAAACAAGTCATCTGGCCAGAGGAAGGCCACTTTCTAATACAATTACAAATAATCAAGTCATGGGAGTTACAGAGCTTGAGGAACTCTGTAACACCCTCCTCCCACATCTACCAAAGTAACCATGCCAACTGGGGTAAACATGCGACAAGAGGATACTATGATTTGATTCGACCTCCTATGTGACATTAAGGAAGTGGAATCGGTGGAAACATAACACACAGACATCCAACATCAGCTTCAAGTCCCTCAAGAACCAATATAACACTTTAGACAACTTGCTCTTGGGTCCTACTGAAGTTTTAACCAACTTAAGACTCAATCGCTCTCATGCTATAGGCATGAAAGCATCCAGATCCCAAATTTGCTCTCATAGACTTGCCTGCCAACTTCCAGATAATCATTTTTCCATTTTTGTGCCAGTGTCCCTAGGATTTGAGCCACTTTTTCAGGCCCATAGCCTAGGTCACAACCCATAATGGAATGATAACTTAAGAGCAGTAAAATAATAGGGAAACAAGGATGCAAAAGAAATAATTTAAACAAAACCTTAATTAGGCCGATAGGCCTTCCTATGCATCAACAATCGTCAACACTTTGATTCTGCTCCATTGGATCAGGGGAGGCACTTTCAACCGTTGATTTGAAGTGTGCTGCTTTTTCCAAATATGATTGAGTTGCTTTAGTTCTTTTCCCCATTCTTTTATATTAGTTTTGAAGATATTTTTACAGCTTTTTCCTAGCCAGTAGTTGTTGTTGCTATTCTTCTTACCCAGATTCCAACGAGATTGTCACCTTCCAGTCGAAATTATCGCAACCTACACAAGTCCTTAACAATCTTACCAAAAATGCAATGCAAAGAGCGTAACACGCGAATGAACAAATTCTAACAATTCATATTTATCCATGTACTTGAATTTGAAGTGTACTCACTGCAAGTGGACAGAGCTGAAAAAGTCTGAGATGCAGGTTCAAAAGCCTTTCTCATGACAAAGCTACTCAAAGTTTTCTTCATGCCATGTTCCTCCATAGCTCAGCAGTAAACAGTACACCTTTGCTTCGTCATTTGTATAGATATACCATGCCACGCGCCATAACAGCAGGGGCTACCTACATTACATGAAGCCATGGAACATCACCACGCAGGACGGGCAGATCGTCCAACGGAATCGGTTCGTACTCTCCACCGGACTCCATTTCTCTCTTGCAGGCTTCTGCCAATGACAAATCCTTTACAGAAGGCATGCAGCTGCATGCCCACATGCTCATATCCGGATTCAACCCAAACTTGGTATCAGAAACCACACTCATAATCATGTACACAAAATGTGGCAGACTGACAGATGCTCGGGCGGTTTTTGATCAAATGCCAACGCCGAACATATTCTCATGGAATGTGATGATCAGAGTGTATGCAAATCAATGTCAGGGCATGGTGGCACTGGAACTTTACTACCGAATGCAGCGCACAGCTATTCAACCTAACGGCTATACATTTCCTTGCATTTTGAAGGCCTGTGCTCGGCTCACCACTCTACAGCAAGGCAAGGCGATTCATGTTCATGTTCTTAAGAGTGGGTTCGAGTCGGATGTTTTTGTGAGGAGTGCTCTTGTAGCAATGTACGCAAAATGCAGTCGCCTGGATGATGCACGCCAAATGCTTGACAAAATGTCTCAACGAGATGCAGTTTCTTGGAATGCTATGATTAGAGGTTATGCTCAGAATAAACTTTGCGAGGAGGCCTTGAAGCTCTATTGGGAAATGCAATTGACAGGGGTGGAGCCGGCTAAGCATACCATCACGATCGGGCTTTCGGCTTGCGGAAGCATGAGGGATCTGCAACAGGGAAAGGATATCCATGGTTATGTAAGTGTCTGTGGGCTTGAGTCGGATATTTTTGTAGATAATGTGCTTATAGATATGTATACCAAATGTGGCAGTATAGAGGATGCTTGCCATGTCTTTGACAACATGTATCACAGGGATGTTATTTCTTGGAATTCCATGATTGTGGGTTATGTGCAGAATGAACGTTTTGACAAGGCTTTGGATCTATTTTCTGAAATGGAATTGAATTTATCTGTTTTTTTAACTTAAAGTAATTTTACGCTAAAAAGATATGTAAATTCTTATAATTATTATATTCCATGATTTTGGTGGTTCGAGGGTTTAAGCCACGCTCGTATCGTCATATTCATTGGTTTATATTTGTTTATTTTAAGTGTTGTGGTTAATTTATGGGTAGTCAATTTCAAAAGAGTGTGAGTTTATAAGAGCGTATTAGTAGTCCATATTTAGTCCATATTTAAACTCAGGGTCTTCTTATACTGCCTAATAATTCACTTGAACCAACATCTCTTGTAGAGAAATTCAACAATTCTAATTTAATAATGCTATCGGCCTCTCTTTGTACCTTTTGGGACAATTGCTAGTCATACCCCTATTAGCCATGATAGGTATTTCGTCAAACATGTCGCAAGCAAGTAATCTATAGGTGTAACCAACATAATTAAACATAAGGATCTTATACTTATCTGAGAATCACTAAGAACCATTGTTACCTCATGTCATTTGTTGCATTACCATCTATTAGACCATAGATACATTATCCATTCATTTACAAGTAAAAACATGTTGATAGAAATACATGGTTGTTGTCATAAAACACACATATAACTAGCATAATAAAAACATAAATACTCATGAAAGTACAACCTTATAGACCACATATAATCCATCAAAATGCTCATAGAAATACAAGGAGAAATAACCTTTCATTAATGATGCAAAAACCAAACCCGGAATGGGACTTCCACATTCCACCCAACCATAGAATGGTTGAGCCAAATCTCTCTTCAGCCATTCACCCTTGTGCCATATTCCGAGCATGAATGTGGGACTCAAACCAAAAGAACCAACCAGGGCATACCGAGGCTAAACCACCTCGACATCATCAATAGAAACTAGGCTTTACTGTAATCCATCCCAATCACTAGGCCAACACAATAAACATATAATAATAGACTTTACAGTGATCCCCACTCAATCACTAGGCCAAATAAGCATGGATGCCACCAGATTTCTCCACCTACACTATGAGGAATTTTCCCATCTCCTAGTCTCTCAACCTTTACTACAATCCAAACCTAGATCACTAGGCCCTACACTGAGACCCTAGTGTCTCAAGATTTTCCACAATCCACACCGAATCGCGAGGCCCTAAACCGAGACCCATTCTATAGGGTTTACCGCATATCCCAAACCCGGGATTACTAGGCCCAACGGAGAGAAAACCACCTATAGGCTTTACTGTATACCCTTCCATTCACCGACAAGGATTCCTAAGCCATCCGACGCAACACAAAATTTGGCTTTACTGCAACCCACAGTCTGGTTCAGGGGTTATTAGACCATGTGTTCTATCATTTCAGAGATCCATGACATAACAACAAAACCCATGCCATAACAAAAAAAGAACCACACGCAATACCATGCATACCAAATCTAGCAAGGAAAATACACATGCAAGTCAATACCTGTAAAGAATCATGTTGTAGTTACTTGATCTTGCTCTTCCTTGTTTGCTCCTTCCTTCCTCTTGCCTTCCTGTCTTTCTTGATCCCATGGATAACTAAAGAAAAATCTTAACACTGACTAAGAGCTTGCGAACTGATCCTCAAAAGCCTTTTTATGAATGAGGCCTCTATTTTCTTCATTTTCCATTGTTTTCCTTCAATTTCCTCCTCACATGCAATCTGTGACCTTTCACCTTCATTTTTCTCCTATTTTCCATTATTTTTATAAATAAATGCCTCGTGCCTTTCCAAAGCCTTTGTCAATGGCTTTGCCAGTTTCCTTAGCCATAAGCAACCAAATGAACACCCTCTAAGTGTTGCTTGTGGAGCCTGATTATCTTATGTATTCAAAGGTATCGCCGCATTGGACCCTAGTTCGAAATGGGGTGGCAACGCCGCCCGTAAAATTTTCACTGTAGGGGGGGTCCGGGGGCTATGACCTTTCGGGAGCACCCCCCCTGGCGAGGGGATCGGGGGCAGTGCCCTCGAAGCTAAGAATAGATGTAAAATTGCCTTGTAAAATGTTGTAATTTCATAGTCAATATGGGTCGTTCATTAGGCGGAGATTTGACGATAGAAGTTATGTTTAATTTAGGGTTTTTTGCCCTGGGAGGCAACCCCTCGCTATATATGAGGGAATTTTATTGCGTCTATGTAGATCGGTATTCTGAGTGAGGAAGAGAGAGGAGATTGAGAGCAAAGAAGGAATTACATATGATCTGCTATAGGTTGTATCTCTTCAGTTTGCTGGATAATATAAAAAGAAGGACTGGTTGTCTCTCCGTGGACATAGCCCAAACTGGGTGAACCACATATATCTGTGTCTCTCTTGTTTTATGAGTTTTCTATGTTTATATTTTTGCAATATTTTATGTGTTTCATTGCTTTGTAATATATAATTTTCTAACAACTGGTATCAGAGCCGAAGGTCTATTTGGCTGATAAACTCGCAGGAGAGAAGGGTTTGTGGTTCGAGTGGGAGCAATGGCGGAAGATGGTAGGTTTAGGGTCGAAAAATTTAACGACCAAAACTACCAGATGTTGAAGATGCATATGGAAGATTATTTGTACCAGAGAGATCTGTACCAACCATTGAGCAAAAAGACAAAGAAGCCGACGAGTATGACAGACACAGAATGGGATATTCTCGACAGAAAAGCACTTGGAACAATACGGCTGTGCCTAGCGGCGTCGGTAGCGTTTAGTATTTCAAAGGAAACAACAACAGAGAATTTAATGTCGAAATTGGCCAACTATATGAAAAACCCTCAGCCTCAAATAAGGTATTTCTTATGAAGTGTTTATTTAATATGAAGATGTCAGAAAGTGGATCTGTTGCTGATCATTTAAATGAGTTTAATACAGTTACCAGTGAGTTAAGTTCTGTAGGGGTAACTTTTTATGATGAAGTTAGGGCTCTGTTATTTTGTGCTCATTGCCAGAAAGTTGGAATGGTTTAGTTATGCCCATAATAATTCTGTCTCTGGATCTAGTATGTTAAAGTTTGATGACGTTGTCAGTGCAATCATTAGCGAGGAAATGCGACAGAAAAGCTCCGATGAGACATTAGGTAATCCTTTGACTGCAGAGACTAGGGGAAGAAAAATGGAAAGAGGAAAGAGCCCTGGATATCGTAGTAAGTCAAGAAAAGGAAAATCCAAGTCCAGATCAAGGATAGTGTGCTGGAAATGCGGGAAGAAAGGACACCTGAAGAAAGATTGCAAGTCTCGAAAGGGAAAAGAAGGAGACGCGCAACAAGAAAATAATCATGAAGCGAATGTAACAGGTGATGTGTTGCAAGATGCTTTGATTCTTTCTTTAGAACATATTATTGATGCCTGGGTGGTAGATTCAGGGGCCTCATTCCATGCCACACCTGATAGAAAACATTTTCATGATTATGTTCAAGGAGATTTTGGACATGTTCGATTGGGTGATGATAAACCCTGTAAAATCATTG
>APFE031474726.1:0-62528 GCA_000404065.3 Pinus taeda
AGCTTCTGAGAGGAGAGATCACATACCTTTCATTCATTTGGGAAGTGAGTGAGGCTTGTCAAAGTAGAGGAGATTCCTACTGGACCCTAGAAAGAGCTTGTGCAACATCAAGGCAAAGGTTGTAAGGTTCTTTTATTCATAAAGTTAATACAATCAAGTTTGTTTTTCTCAATGAACTGTCTCTAATGGTTTATTTTACGAGCTCCTTGATCTTCATAATGAACATGTTTTATTATATTATCTATGCAAGTGTTCTTTGATGTGTGTTTGTTTGTGTATGTAGGTTATTAAAAGGGAACTGCTTGAAGCTGTTGGAACAACGCTGCCACAAACAAGCGTTGACCAAGGTAGGGTCTATTACACCTCTTAGTTTTCATTTATGAATTGAAACATGTTTAGAGAAAAGTAGATTTGCTTGTGCTGCTTTTTGCTAGATATCTTTTGATACTAGGGAGATCGGTCTTGTTCGCAAGAAAAATTTATCCGGCCAACAAGAAGGAGGGAGATAGTGACAGAGTTGAGGGCAGAGAGAGGGGGGTGGATAGATGAAGGTGTATGAGAAAGGGGGAGAGAGGAATGAAGAGAGAGAGGACATGAGAGAGAGAAGGAGAAAGGGAGGCAAGAAGAGATGGAGTTGGAATGGGAGAGAGAGGGAGGTAAGAAGAAAGACATAGAGAGAGAAAGGTGGGGAGAGAGAGAGGATTGATAAGGGAGATAGAGAGAGAGAGGAGAGGAGAGTAGGAGGGAAGAGAGATACAAGGGGGAAAGAGGGAGAGAAGGGGAAGAGACATGGAGAAGGAGAGGAAGAAGGAGGGAGAAATAGATAGATATGGAGAAAGTGTGTCTATGTTTTGGAGGTGATATAAAGAGAGAAAGGGGAGACAAAGGGAGATAGAGATATAGAAAGGAGGTGAAGAGATGGAAGGAGAGAGAGATAGAGAGAGGAAGGTTGCGAGAGATGAAGAGAGAGAAAGATATGGAGAGAGAGTGTGTGTGTGTGTGTGTATGTTTTGGGGGGTTAGATAGAGAGACAAAGAAGCATAGATGAAGGGAGATATAGATATAAATGGAAAGGGGAGAGAGGGAAGAATATTTCTTGCACTAGATGCATTGATTTGAGTGTAGATGATGGTTTTTAATCCTATTTTATTGCTTGCACTACATGCATTGATTTCAGTGTAGATATTGATTTCTAATTATATTTGAATGCTTGCATTAGATGCATTGATTTCAATGTAGAGGTTGGTTTCTAATCCTATTTGATTGCTTTCTCTAGATGCATTGATTTCAGTGTAGATGGTGGTTTCTAATTATATTTGATTGCATGCATTAGATGCATTGATTTCAGTGTAAATGTTGTTTTCTAATCCTATTTGATTGATTGCATTAGATGGATTAAATGTTGTCAATCTTGAGGTTGTAAATTATTAAAAATACTTCTTAAGGTTAAATGGAAGGGGGAGAAAGGGAAGAATATTTCTTGCATTAGCTGCATTGATTTCAGTGAAATGATGATTTCTAATCCTATTTGATTATTTGCACTAGATACATTGATTTCCAATTATATTTGATTGCTTGCACTAGATGCATTATTTTCAATGTAGATGTAAATTTCCAATCCTATTTGATTGCTTGCACTAGATGCATTGATTTCAGTGTAGATGTTGATTTCTAATCTCATTTCATTACTTGCATTAGATGCATTGATTTCACTGCAAAAGTTCATTTCTAATCCTATTTGATTTCTTGCATTAGATGTTGTAATCTTGAGGTTGTAGATTATTAGAAAAATTATTTTTCAAGATATATTTAGTAATACATAGAGGGACACTATTAAGAATTAATTAGTTGTCAAAAGTTGGGATACCTAGAATTAAAATGAAATAGATGTGCATAATCAGTCCTACTACAAGGGGCAAATTAATGCTTGACAAGATCATCTCCCTTCTTCATCACCGACTAATTACTAATAGACAATTACATATATTCAAAATTACTAATATGTAATTGCATACAACAATGTATTCAAAATATTTATAAGAAGAAAATATATTTTTATAAACATTCATTGTAAATCAAAATATTCTTGATGGATATGTGATAATTGTTTGGAGAAACAAATCATATGTAAAGACTTCATAAATCTGGCCATTTATTAAAAAATTTAAAAATATATTATTTCTTGACTTTACAAAATAGACTATAGATAAAAAAAATAAAATCATCAAAATATTCTTAAGGAAATAAATTATTTCAAACATTAGCAAGGAAAAAATATAGAATTAATTAGTTCTCAAAAGTTGTGATAGGTAAAATTAAATGAGATAGATGAGCGGTATAAATTTTCCTGCAAATTATTGACAAGATTGTCTCTCTTCTTCATCACCAACTAATTGCTAATAGAAAATTACAACACATACAAAATATAACACAACTATAACATTCATAAACATTACCATCCAAATCCAAACACACAAATAACTCAAAAAATAGACATACAAAACATTCAAGGAGAATAGAATGATATGGTCATGCCAAGCAAAAAAAACATAATGTGAATTTTGAAGTTTATCTCAAACATATACATAACAATGATAATATAAAAATGTGACATTGTTGCCTTCAATTGGAACCAATTTATATCTATCTAACATTTGATCTATCATGCACCAAGAGGGATCAAATTCTTCAAGGTTCAAGCTTTTCTTCAAGTTCTACATTCCAAAAGGAAGATTTGCACCTCCAGAGATTTGATATCTCAACACATAATAGATCCAGTGTTAATAAATTTAAACTAATATTTTGATTTTCTGTGTAATAGACTAATAATTCTCATGTAAAATATGGGAGAACACCATGTGTTCTCCTCAAACTTTATAGACCATCAAGTCAAGTAGAACTTTTGTCGTTTCAAAGAAGGGTAAATCTACTCATATGGTGATAAGTTGTTCAAACGTGAACGTCCAGCTTTAAATACTTCTGATCCTTTGCATGGTAATGGAATGTAAAATTGTAGATAATTTCAATAAAGATCTTAAAGATTACTTCTTAGGACGGATATTTGCTCAGAAATTGTTTTCTTGAATCCCCTGACATTGCCGACAAAAATGATCGTATAATTTTTTCTGAAACCTTTGTGGACTGTCAAGCCATGACAAAAGCGTTGCATATATTTTTCTGAAAGATTGATAGATAGTCAAGGCAACTAGAATTTTTAACTCTGCCCTTTCAAAGAAAGGTAAATCAGCGAATCTGTGGAGAAGCTGCTCAAACTTGAACGTCAAGCTTTAAATACCTCTGATCCTAGGCATGGTAATGGAGTTTAAAATTGTAGATAATTTCAATAAATATTTTTAATGATTACTTCTTCGGACGGATATTTACTCAGAACATTGCCGACAAAAACGTTGTACATGTTTCTTAAAGCTTTGTAGACCGTCCGACCATGTAAAATCGGCTTTGTGGTTGTAAAGCTCTTCAAACCCGAAAGTCGAGTTTGAAATACCTCTGATCCTAAGCAACCCAATGGAATTTAAAATTGTTGATACTTTCAATTAAGGTCTTGAAGTTTGCCTCTTCAGTCTGAATCGTTTTAAATTTTCTTGAATCCCCTTAATTGCCGACATAAATGTATTATAAATTTTTTTGAAAGCTTTTTAGGCAGTCAGGCCATGAAGAATCTTTTAATTTTTACAATTTAAAAAACAGTTAAATCGGCTAAGTTGTTGAGAAGCTCTTCAAACTTGAAATGTCACTGAGCCTCGACACGGTAATGGAATTTAAAATTGCAGATAATTTCATAAAAGATCTTAAGGATTACTTCTTCAGACGGATATTTGCTCAGAAATTGTTTTATAATTATGTACTAGGCATGGTAAAGGAATTTAAAATTACAGATAATTTCATAAAGATCTTAAAGATCACTTCTTCGGACGGATATTTGTCCAGAAATTGTTTTAATATTTATGCACTAGGCATGGAAATGGAATTTTAAAATTGCAAATAATTTCATAAAGATCTTAAAGATTACTTCTTCAGACTAATATTTGATCAGAAATTGTTTTAATATATATGTAATAGGCATGGTAATGGAATTTAAAATTGCATATAATTTCATGATCTTAAAGAATATATATAATATATATTATTATATATTATTATATTTTTTTTCAGCATGAAAAAAAAGCTTTATATTTCTATTATATTCATAACCTCAAAATATGCAACTTATCAAAAATTACAGTATTCATATGGGGACCATCAGATGGCTATGAATAGTGGATCATAATCATCTGGATAGCACTGTATTTATGTAGTCATAACAGATCATGAAAGGATAGGACAAATAAAAAGATATTACTATTAGCTTCTATGCCTAAAATGTCCGTTCAATTGTCGGTCCCATATGCCAAGATATGTATAGATCAAATATCAATCATAGGAGTCAAAAGTTGTGGAAAAAAGAAAGAACATACCAGATGAGGATCTCATTATAGAAAATTATATACCCAGTATAGAAAAGTCCTAGATCTGATGAGAAATATTGTCCACTGTTATTTGCATCTTCCATATTTCCAGTGGAGCTATTAGACCCTGCTTTGATAGAGCATCTGCCCTCTGATTTTTATCCCTGGTGATGTGAGAAATGGTGTAGTCCTTCTTGATACTCCACATGGCCTCCACCCTGTTCAGCCATCCTAAAAGGTGTATGTTTCTTATGGTATGTTTAGATAGGACATGCTCAATAATCAGTTTCAAGTCCCCAAATAAACGCAGTTTTTGTAAACCAAGGAACTCACATATCAATAGAAGTCCCACCAAAGCCATAATTTCTGCTTTATTATTAGTTCCAGCTCCTCCATTCCAATGAATATCATAGATTTGTCCTTCTTCAATGATGATGAAAACTCCACAGGCACATGTGCCATGTTGGGCAGCACCATCGAAATAGGCACAGGGATAGACCGTAGCGTCCATGGACTGCTTTATTTTCCCATGCTTGATTTTGGATTGACACAGTCGTCCATTTTCATTATATAAGCAGAGGATATATTCGAAAACTATAGATTGTGGATCCTTTACAGAATTAAATAATATTCTGTTAGGCCACTTCCATATGGCCCAAATTGTTAAAAGTGGAACATGCCTCCTCTCTGTTTTTAAATTGCTCCACCCTGTGAAAGCTTCGGTGATTGTAGGAGCAATGAGGGGTGTGAAACCAAATTGATCAGCTATGTTTTGCCAAATTACCTGAGATTGCGGACATTGCAAAAAAATGTGCAAATTGTTTTCAGTATTTGACCTACATATGGGGCACATCGTTGGACCATGCCATTTCCTCTTTTGGAGATTCTCCCAAGTGAGGTTCCTGTCATAGAAGACTAGCCATGTGAAAATAATAATTTTTATGGAACATCCTGTTTTCCAAAAGACAATTGGAAAAATATTATCAGGTGGATCGGGTGTTGAATACAATAATTGTAAATATATCTAATTTGCCTGAACTGTTCATGTGCCACTGAGACCTTTCCATATGAGGAAATCGTTGTCTATTGAATGAAATATGCCCCTCGCGCATATAGATTGAATGATGGAATTCCATTGAGATGCCAGTGCGCCATCGAGTTGTATTTCTGAGGCAGATTTCCATATGGGCGCTGCTCCTTCCCATTTTTGGATGATGCTTGCCCATAGAAAAAGGCCCCTGTTGTGTAAGGCTCTCAACAGCTGGTTAGAGAAAAGTATTTTTTCATTCGCACCTACAAAATCATGTATGCCAATCATTATTTTAGATCTGTTCTGGAATTTCCAAATTATGTTTTTCCTGAAGAATGACTCCATTTTATGAAAACCTCTCCATATAGCAGAGCCATTTGAGGATCCAATTTGACACTATTTGATCCAAAACGTCATGTCCTGATTGTTCATATATCTGGTTCTAATGACCCTGCTCCAAATAGATGTTCCTATAATCGCTTTCCACATGGTTTTGCAAAGAAGGGCTCTTCTAAAGATGTGCAGATCCAATAAACCCCATCCTCCCATCTTTTTGGGCCGACTCAGCTTCGATATCATAGTCAAGTGGAATTTTTTCTTGTCCTTCTGTCCTCCCCATATGAAGTTGGCAATCATTCTGTTGAGACAGTTGATGATAGCTGAAGGTACAAACAATAGGTGCGCCCAATCAACCATGGTTTGTGTCAACACAGATTGAGTTAGGATGGTTCGGCCTCCTAAAGATAAGCATTTGAATTCCCAAGCAGCTATTTTCTTTTAGAAATGATCCATAATCCATGACCATTCTGTTACTCTGTATCCCATAAGTTTCAATTTAAAACCCAAGTATTCCAATCCATTCCGAATGGGATATGCTTTAATATTAAAAAGCCCTGATAGAAATGTAATGAGATCTCCATTTATGTTTTCTACATGAAAGGAGGATTTTATATCATTAATAAACATGCCAGTTGCTTTCTGAAATCTCTCCAATATCGCATGAAGACTTAACCATGTAGTTCTGCAGAGCAGCGCTGATATTAGGATATCATCGACAAAGAAATTATGCGAAATGTAGATATTCTTGCTTATGGGGAGGGGCTTGTATCTGTTTTGTTGAATCACTTCCTTAATATGGAGGCTTAATGAATCCATGGTTAATATGAAGAGAAGCGGCGACAAAGAACAACCTTGACGTAAGCCCCTCGCCGCTTTGAAGAATGGCGTCGAGATTCCATTTATGAGGATTGCATAGTTGACCTCCACCACGCAGGCCATGATCCATCTAATACATCTAATCTCTAGGCCAATCCTAGCCAGTAAGCAATGTAAGAAGCGCAGTTCATGCAATCATAAGCCTTTTTAAGATTGATTTTCAACAGAGCTACCTCAATTCTTCTGTTATTCATAGAATGTAAGCATTCTTAGGTGAGGGCTACCACATCTAATATATTCCTGTCCTTTAAAAGCCTGTGTTGCTCTTGAAACAGATGCAGAGATAAAGTGTTCCTTATACGAGTTGCAATAATCTTTGATATGATTTTATATAATACATTGCACAAAGATATAAGTCGATAGTCAGAAAATGAGGATGAGAGTTTCTTCTTGGGGATTAGAGCGATGTAAGTAGATGAAATGCTTTGACTGATGACGCCCTGGAGTCTTGATTCCTCAACCATATTTAGAATGTCTATCTTAAATATGTCAAAGAAGTGGATGAAGAAATCAATGGACCACCCGTCTGGTTTAGGGCACTTGTCTTTTTGGAATGATTTCATAGTTGTCATTAATTCCTCCTCAGTGACTTCAGCATATAGAGCATTGTTTTGATTACCATTAAACATAATGGGATATGGGTCTATTCCCCATAGAATGTCTTCAATGTCACAAACAGAGTTCTTGATGTATGCCTTTTTGAAAAAATTCATAGCTTGTCGAGATATGGCATCCTGAGTGGTATGAATATTTCCATCCTCATCTTTGATTTCCCAGATAGTGTTTGTTTCCCTTCTCTTGTTTGCAAACCTGTGAAAAAACTTTGTATTTGTGTCTCCATATTTAAGCCATAATGCTCGGCTCTTTAACCTCCAGGTTACCTCTTCAGCCTCTAAAATCTTTTGTTTTCTTTTTTCTAATTCCCAGATATTTTTTCTAGTGGAGGACGAAATGTCTAGGAATTTAAAGAGTGTTGATAAATGCTCTAATTTCCTGCAAATTTCCTTCAGTTCCTTTTTGTTGGAGGTCGATTTCTCCTTCTGCCACTTTTTGACTTTTTCTTGAAGAGATTGCATCCTGTCAAGAAAATTCCGAGACTGGTTATTATGCTGCTCATTAGCGGCCTTCCATGTATCATTTATGAAAATGTTGAAGCTCTCATCAGACAACAATGTTCAATTGAATTTCAAAGGGTATTCAAACCTGCATCCAACATGATTCCACTGGATTGAAATAGGCCGATGATTTGATATAAATGATGGAATGATATTCATAGATGGGGGACCAAATTTTTCAATCAGATTTTCATGCAAGTGAAATCTGTCTAATTTCTTTGCCAAGAATGAATTGTTTGATCTCCCGTTATCCCATGCAGGTCTTCGACATTTTGGCATGATGTCAATAAATTTATATTGAATCATGGCTTCCCGTATGATCCTCCCCATCGGATCACATTTCCTGCCATTGCCCCATATTTCTTCATTGCTTAAAGTACAATTAAAGTCTCCTCCAATAATCAGTGAATCAATTTCAAGTAATTCAGAAGATAGCAGATTGTTTCAAAATGGGAAATGATTCTTATATGGTGCATATAAATTTAATATGTGCACCGAGATTGAAGTTCCCCTAATGTGGGCCAAAACAAGTATGCCAGCTGAACATAGAAAAACCGCTGCCTTAACCTATTTTGGGTCTCATATGACTGCTAAACCCCCTGACATTCCCGAAGCGCTAGAATCCACCATATGCCATGATGGAAGCATCCTCTTGAAATAGGAAATAGTTTGTAGGTTGTCATGCATGGTTTCCTAGATAAGAAGCATTTTGGATTTGGATGAGACAAAAAGATTTTTTAGGGCCAAAAATTTTGATTCTGCACCCAGGCCCCGAATATTCATAGATAGTATGTCAATCAATTTGGGGCCTCAAAAGGTCGACTTGCTCTAAGAGGCCTCATGTCAGAGATTTCATCAGTGGCAATTTCCGATACAAGTGTATCAATTAAAGAGAGATCTCAAATAGCCAATTCCTGTCTTCCCTTCCTACCTTGGAAGTGTCTACTTCCCCGATTCTCCTTGCGGCTGACAGTAATATTTCCGGCCAAATTTGGGCTAATGATGGGAGAGGGGGAGCGATTAGGGCGATGGATCGTTAATGGCTGAAGATTCATAGAAGCTCGTTTGAGAAGGAGATCTATGTCCTGATCAAATGAGTTCCAAGGTGATGATGGAGGGGATGGTGGCGATGGAGGAATATATGGGGCCTTACCTTTTAGATCAGAAATATAAGTTCGGCTAAGGGGAGGAGGAGGTGGGGGTCTCTGTAAGGCGGGTAGCTGAGATGTGGGGGATTGTGGGGATGAGGAGATGTAGTGGATACGAGGAGGGGATGGATCTATATCCAGAGGTTTAGAGGATGAAGGGGGTAATTGAATAATAGGGTCGGGATCAGGTTCCATAGGTGGAGGAATGGTAGAGAGATTCAGCAACATGGAATGTGGCAGTTTTGAACCGGAGGATGACCGTGGCCTATATGAAGAAGTAGGCTGGTTCCTCTGAGGACGATCCATAGATAGAGATCGAGAGTGTGGCAAACTGGCAGATCTTTCCCTGGAGCGGCCATTCGACAATGATGAAATAGCCATAGTGAAATCAGGAGCCCTATATACCTCCGCGATGCTAGGCCATTCTGTATCCATATAATCTGGTTCGCATAGTTGATTTGAAACCTTTTGAGTATGAATCTTTTTCCTTTGTTTGCCTACTGGACAGCGGGGACATTGGGAATAAAAGTGTCCAGTCTTGTGATAGGTCGAACATCTAAAAGGGACTCCCTAGTAATCTAGACGCTGGTGAGTAGTGGATTGATCCCATATAAGGTCAATAGATTCTGGAAACCCCCCCCCCGGAATTCCTTTTCTATGAGAATCCAGGCCACCTGCTTATCTTTAGCTCCAATGCACTTAGGGTCGATGTAAATGAAGCGCCCAATGGCATTTCCAATCTTTTCCATGGATTCTTTAGTCCACAGCTTTAGCGGCAGACCCGATAGTTTTAACCAGATGTAGTTGTTTTGGGGAGTACATCTAAGGGGATCAAATCCGATGTACCATCTGTGAAGGCTAAAAAGCTCTTATCTCGAACCCATGGCTTAGAATAGATGAAATCCAAGTCTTTAACCCGAAGAAAGTGAAAACTATACCAGTTGTTCATGAGGCAAACAATGGTAGGAGAATAGCCTAGGAGTGGAGACCATTTAGCAGTTATCCATGATCTAATTTGTGAATCCTCCATTGACGGGAAATGCCATCTTTCCACAAGAGCCCTCTTCTGCAAACTAATGATTTTGTCCAATAGCAATGGGCCATCCAAGTTGATAGCAGCTGGAGATGGGGAGGTTTTAACAGGACGGATAGGAGGTTTTAACAGGACGGATAGGTTTATGTCTCCGCTGATTAGTCATTCCATCACCTCGGGGAGATCAATCAGAAATAGAGGGAATAATGACGTCAGCTGCCAACATAGCTTTCCAATCAGATTTGGGTGCATGTCTGGCAAGAGCCGACTCAGCTTCCAACGTGGCTCGAACCATGGCAGACTCAACAGATAGATCAGAGAGAAAATCTGTGCATATTAAAGACCTGACACTACAAGGTCAGAGATGAGGATCCCAATAGATTGTGTGACATACAAAGGACCTCCAATTTTATTGGAAAGAGGGAAAGGTTACGCGGAAAAATCCCGCTCATTCAAGATTATTGAGCACATAGATACGAATCCAGGAAATTTAAGGAATGACGGGGGATGATAAGAGTGTCCAGTGACTAGAGCCTATCCTTCTATAATAGCCTAGAATATACAACCAAAATCCATGATGAAGATCTACGGATGAGCAGTTGTAAAGATCACGATTCAATAAGAGGAGAGGTGAGAGACGGCGAACATTAATGTAAGATAAGGAACAACAGCGTTTTTGATGACATAGCCAGCAAGACAAACGGGAAAAATTCAAATGGGAGATACCGGCACCGGAAAACCAAAGATCATTCTCTGTACTCAGAAAATGTACTCAGAAAATGCAATAGGGAGAAACGTCAGGGCAACTAATGCAACGGCAGCATATTTCAATTATGCACCACCATCGACCTATCCTCATTCGAAAATCACAACATGGCTTGGAGATAACGAAAAAGTCCTTAAAGTTGTATTTTGATAACCATGACCACCCTCTCGAAATTGACCAAAGCGTGGAAAGCTTAAACATTGAGAGAGAATAGACCCCAGGGGAATGTGGAACGAGGAAAAATTTTCATCAGACAATGATCCTATTAATAGTGCAGACTTTCCCCAAATGAGGATTAGCAATATCCCACAAGAAGCCTATAATACCATATTATATTCCATCTTTAATTCCTGTTGCGTCTAAAGAAATCTTGATAACAGATGATGTTATAAGGAAATGTAGATATACTGACCTGTAACCTGGAGCAAATTCCTAATGAAGAGCACCACGAACCATTCAAGGAATTATGCTCGAGCCGATAACAAAATATCCAAATGCCATGTACATTAGATAATCAAAGAGACTGGTTGACAGAATCTGGTTTTATATTCCGGGACGAAATTGGATAAATATCCAAAGATGAAAGTCTGTAGACAGTAGCAGGAAGTAGGATAACGACGGCCCAGTGTGACAGGCCGAGAGAAAGTTATAGAATGAACCAAAAATAGTATTAATAGGTACCCAATAGTCGAATTATGGATGGAGAGCCCTGCGACCACCCGGCTGAACATACAGGTATGTTAAGGGAATAGAGTCACGTAACAGCTTAACGATTGACATGCGTACAGGTGATTAGGTGGGAAATATTACGGGCGCGGAACACGTAACAGCTCATACTACATTACACGTCCAGGCCCCATTCTAGTTCATAAGAATACTGAGTGCAGTCCTCATTGGAGAGAGGAAGGGAAGGCTCATACCTGACTGGTCTTCTCCCGGTGCTCTCCACTCTCCGCCCAGTTCTTGTACCGTATGTATTTGCTCAGAAATTGTGTTATGTACTGCATATTTTAAATTTCTGTGCAGGTATGCTAGGATTATTTTGGAACAATTTTTTTTAGGATTTACAGTTTACTGGTAAATAAAATTGTGAAATTTTGATTTGTGTTATTTAAATTGATTTTTAATTGTATATATGGATTCAACATTTTTAATTATTTGTATATGTGGATTCAACATTTTTTAGGGCACTTTTATTGTGAGAAATTATTTATCAAACTTATGATTTTAATAAATTCTTACTAGATTTTAGAAAAATAAATAAAAAAATTCAACTAAAACACTTTTTTTCAATGTTTTACACCATTTGTATACAAAAAGTAATCCACAGGTTCATAAAATATTAGGGTTAAAATTGTCTAGATAAATATTAGGGTTAAAATTGTCAAGATGGGTAGTTGCAGGCACAAGCTATCAAGCTATTGGTCGGAAATGGAAATTGTAGATAAACTTTTCTCTCCCGCCTCCGGGTAAACATAAAGTCGTATGTGGCAGAAACGTTCTGTACCCGGCAAATTTTATGATGTGATAGGATAAGATTACGCAATGGCAATTCCTATTTCCATCTCCATAGCAAAGTTAATGCTATGGAGGGTACCTTTGTCAGAGTCTCAAAGACGGCACAGAGCATCATCGACAATACATCATCGGACCATGCATCGTAAACTTATCTGTCTCCGGCATCCCTCTCCAGCTGCCCATCGAAACCCCCGGCGACCCTGCCCACAGCCACCCGCAGCCTCCCTCCGGTTTGAGGACTTAATGAGGTTCACCGTACTCATTTAATAGCAGACGAATTTGAATTTGAATTTTGAGTTCGAATTTAAAATACAGCCCAAACAAAATTCAAATTTCTATAACCATAAACAGAAAGAGGCGGTCGCGTGCAACACGGTGATTTTTCAACCTCGTTCGGTATAGTCGGTATGGGAAGAGGGCCACTCTCTCTGGTTTCCCAGATTGGATCCTCCTTTGGCAACATCTTCTCCTTTTGTTTAGGATCAATGTATAATGCCTCAGAAGTCACCCCTTTATTCTTGGGTAAGGCTCCTACCTTCGGAGCTGCTTATAGTGTCACCCCTCTCATTCAAAACCATTTGCATCAAACTTTCTACTATCTGGGCCTCGATGGAATTAGCGTGGCCGGTAAACCAGTCCCTATTCCGAAGGATACATTCGAAATTCTAGCCAATGGAAGCGGTGGCCTTATCATTGATTCTGGAACTACTGTAACTATTTTGGAGGAAGCTGGTTACAGGCCTTTTCTGGATGCCGTCAGCGCAAGCATTACAGCACAGCCACTACTTAATTCATCTGCTACTGTGGGTTTGGATCTCTGTTACATTTTTACGCCTGGTCTCTTATTTCCAAATATTACTTTTCACTTTGCGGGAGGTGCAGATTATGTTCTGCCACCAGAGAACTCCTTCATTTCAGATCAGCAAGATACTGGTGGGTTGGTTTGCCTTGCGTTTACTACTTTCAAAAAAGCTCCATTTTCGGTATTCGGAAACTTTCAGCAGCAAAGTTTTCACATCGTGTACGATGTCGGAAAGAACGAGCTCTCTTTTTCTCTGGCCAACTGTGATGCTATGTGATACCAGTAGCGACTACCTTACAGATTTTCAGTAGTAGCGACTGCCTCAGATTTTCAGTAGTCACAGCTTTTTCAGTAGGGTAATTATAGTATAGTCTAGCAGCATATATAGTCACGCTTCTCATCGTTCGTATGTTATAGTGCTTGTAATAAGTTTTAAACACAGTATTGCTTTGGTGCACTATCCCCATGGTTGTATTAAAACGACATTGTAAAGCTCGTCTTTTAATTAAAAAGGCAAATGGATCGATGATTTCAGTTACTTATGTTTTTATGTGCGTCGAGTGAGTCTTCCAGTATCATCTTTATTTTTCTCTGTTTATTTTTATTTAATCAAAATATGCAAATTTAATGATTTATGGCCCAAATTTGAGGGAATGGCTTTTTTTGTTTCAATCCATTTTTTTTGTAAATGGCCGAAGTACTGTAAGGCTATCTCCGCTCTATGTATTTGTTTGTTGCAATATTTGACCTTACACTATTATTCCTAATACCATTTTAGGTTGAGTTTTTTAATTTTCTTTTCGTCTTTGATATTTAATAGTTCTTAAAATATTATTAATATTTTTTTTAATTATAGCAAAAATATCCCAATCAAAATAAATTTGAGATTTTTACATACTATGAGATACAATGTGATTAAATCAAAGAATTTTTTGATGGGTAGATGATTAGAAAACTGTATGTTCATGTTAACCATGTATTTTTGGGTACTTATCTTCAAGAAAGGAAAAGCATATAAATTACACTACATTGTTTTCTATAAGGTGTTCTATTGTTTTAGAGGATGTAGAAAATTACAAAGATGTCAATAACAATTTTATATATGGAAATAATTATTTTTACAATTTTATAGATGGAAATAATTATTTTTCCAAAGCCTTTGAAATGGTAGTAACAAATGAAGCCTTATTTATGGCCACAAAGATAATCGATAAGGAATTAGTACATCATTTGAATCCCAACCTTCCTTGTTTTGATTTATCTTTAGTCACCATCTAACCTTTGTTAACAGTGTGTCAAGAGATTAAAAAGAATAAAGGAAAGAAACGTAGTGAAATGTACATTAAAGGAAAGAAACATAGTCAAATGTACATTAATTTACAATATTGTAGATACACCTTTGATGTAAGGAAGATCATTTTAAAAAACTACATTTTTCTCTATGGAGAAAAAAAATTAATATGCTACTAAGCATTTGTTTAATTTTATAATGTACTTGTTATGACTTAAAAATATCTTACTTAAATGCACTAGTCAGAGCCATAAAATATCAAAAATTCAACCAAAGAAATGGTTCCTAAGTATAATAATCAACTTCCCAATTGCAGTTGATTAACTGCCAAAAAACATGATTTAATTAATCTACACAAAGTCATTCTCTCATACTTTCATATATCTTCATGGCCGGTTATTCAATAGCCACACAAATCCATAGAAAGTGACACTCCAAGGATCAACAACATAAGAAATCATGCATACTTGGTGTCAGTGCGCAAGTACAAGGTTCGATCGGCTTGTCCCAGTCTATACATATTTCAACGGAGTACAAGAGACCCAAAAATACCTCTCATGTCGCCCCTTAAGCATTGGAAGTCCATACTAAGCCCAAAGCTATTAATGGACTTAGATAGATACAAATACTTACTTGGCCTATAAAAAACACTGCCATCATAACTAATTCAATAAGAGAAGATTAGTGTAGCGATATCTTCGCAAAATTACCTTCTAATTTCTAGCATTTCTTTGTGTACTTAGAGATCCACCGTTAGAGAGTTTTTAGGAGCTTCTTTAGGACATAGTATACTTGCAAAGAGGGAGAAGAAGGATTGTCCTTTAGGAGAGCCATAAGGGTCCATTACCCACAAACCTCCTTTAGTAGAGAACAAACCTATGTAGAAATGGATTCTGGGACACTATTCTCCAAAAGCCATCAAGCATACTGGCATCTCCACTTTTCTTTTTACCTTGACCTTTGTTGTTTGTAAGTGTTCTTTCTCTTTCAATTACATTTGTGACTTCCTATTTCATATTCTTTAATCATTTAAGTCCTTTATTTCATCCTCTAGTTGGCAAAATTCAACCCTTTTTTATTTTGAGGATGACCCCCAAAACTATCAAAAAAATAGATGCATGGGTTCTACAAACATTTTTGCAGCCTTGTTGGAACGACACAATCACCAATATTAGGTACACTAAAATTCACATAATTCATTCACATTGTAAATTTTCTCTCATTCTTGAGTTGTATGGAAGTCATTGGTACTCTACCCCCATTCTTAAAACAAATTGCAAGATAATTTAGGTTGTTCTCCATCATAATTAACCACTGGAGTAAAAGAATTTATGTTTTCTTTTTCCAGGTGGATGAATTTAATTTCCTCCTTTTAATTTTAGTTTTGGATAGTTGAGTTAGTTTGGGCCAACCCAGGTTTAGATTTTACCATGCACCAACAAAACCCTCAATCACTTGCCTTCTTAGCAACGACCTGCAAGAAGATCGTAGTCTCACCTGAAGTGATTATGGGAGGATGCAGAACCAGGTTTCTGTTGCCTTGAGGGATGATGCAATGTGTTATTTTTATGTTCTTTTATTCCTAACATACATAGATTACTTCGCAGGGTGGGATTATCTGCTTAACCATGCCATTAACAACCATAAACAATACTGTGCGAAAGTAAAATATAACCAAAATATTAAACATAAAAAAAAAAGATACCTACTAATCACACACAAGTTATGTCCATCAAAATTGCACTTCTTATATTAATTCCTTGAAACAATGTACAATTCCTCGAAATGTGCACCTAGCTGCAGGTGTCTACGCAATCAGCTATAGACTTTAGGTCTCTTTGCACTCAACTATTAAGCCTTTCCTTCAAGACCCAAACATAGATTATAGAGATAATTTCTTATCCTCTTATCGTATGATTATTACTATCATTACCTCGAATTACATCTTTCTCCTATATATACCAATTACATCGACACGTACATCAAAATACCGTGGTCCTCCTAAAAATAATCAACTATTGACCAAACCCATTACAAAAATAAGGGACTTCAACCCACCCCAAAGCCCCTAAAACATCGCGCGGTACATAGCTCCATGGAACCAAGCACTCTGCTCCCTAAAATGCATTGTTTTGACCAAAACTTGGGTCAACTTGGGCTGTGCCCAATAGGCCCCCAACACTCACATGTGACTCATCCTGAATCACTTAGCTACTTTTCCTCAAACCTCTGCTATGGTGTTGTTGTCTACATTTCTTCTCTGCGCACTTCTTGTAGTAGTGCCTCTGTCACTAGTCTTATAGCCTTCTGCAACACTGCTCCTTCGTTTTGTCGAAGCTCTTCAAGCTTCCCATCCACTTCTTGTGATAGCTGGAGAGCCTCATCCTACCAAGGTTTATTTCTCTCCATTAATATTTGCACTTTCCTTCTGAGTTATTCTATCTGTTTCTGAAGTGCCTTGCCTTAACTTATTTTTGCAAGCTTCTACGAGATTGGCAAGGTCTTTGTAGTTTCTTATCTCCTCTAGCTACTTCTTCTTCCGTTGGATGATGTCTTCTATATTTTGTACATTTGGATCTTTGAAGTCCAAATCTGCAACGTCTCATCCAATAATTATCCGCACTATGCCATTGTCTCAGATATGCTTGTCACTACAATTTTTAGGTTGATCTCCTTTCGTTTGCACACTTCTAGTGGCGCGGATGCCTGTAGCTTTATTTGTAGCTCACTGATCTTTATTTCATATTTGAACTACACATCTACGATCTTCTTCTTTGATTCCTTGACTACAAGATCGATCTTCGTGACCTTATATTCTACTGATTCCTCCTCCCAGACTTCCATGTTCGGAACTTCTGTGCAACTAGTTTCAACCACATCTTTCAATCTATACTACTCTAGCTTTGCCTCATCGTTATCCTTGATGGCCTAGTTGAGTTGTTTCCTCAGCGCAACGTGCTCTTGTTCTACGTGAATATTTAACTGTGAGGTGCAAATGTTTGTGCTTTTTTATCTCATTTATGATGCCTTGGTGTAGGTCGTGTAATACTGGAATGTGGCATGTTCATATTGACTTCGGTGGAGTCGAACAACAAAGCTTCGGCTGGTATCTACATTATTCTCGTTTGCAATGTCGTCTCTATGAGTCTTTGTAGATGGATTCCTTGGCCTATCTATGCCAGTTGTCTGGATGTTTGCACCAATATTTTCAATTTTGCAATGCTTTGCTCGACACCTATTAGGAGTGTGTTGTAGAGATCCTCTGTTTTGTTCCATGAATCTACTGTAACTTGTTGAAGTTTCTCCTCAGTTTCATCTAGGTCCCCCTCAGTAAGGACCAGTGGCATTGTGCCCTTGAATTTATTTTCTTTTTGCTTCTTCCTCCTCCTCATTGAAGTTTTGCTCTGCATCTTCTTCTTTCCTTTTTTTGTCTCTGCTGGGGCTTGGTTTTGCCCAATTTTGACACCCTTTCTAAACTTTACCTCTCCCATTTTGAACTATCCTTGTCCGTTATTATGCCTATTTTGGTTATAATATTTAGGTTTTGGCCGAAAGGGTGTTGTATGCGAAAGGTATGCAAATTAACAAAAAGAAACGTCTTTTACCATAATACTAATCATTCCTTAAAGTTAGTAGTTCTTTATTAAATTATCATGCCAACTAATCTAGAGTTCTTGTGCAAATCTGTTTTGATTTTAAATAGGCCCGCATTTCTTGCAAACAACTCGTGCAATCCTACTTCCTATAGACGCTCCAAAATTCTTGCAGATGCATATTTCCTACAACCGCTGAGATTTCCTACAGCAAAATCAGCAGTTATCTATGTTCCACTAATTTCTAAATCAAAAGAGAACATGGGTTTTGTGGGGAATCTATCATATATGGATGTTGTCCTATTGGTTGTTTTAGATACACCAACGAAGCCACCCAGATTTACAAACCTCCTCTCGTTGGATGTATGAATGGAAGCTACATCTATGTAACGAATTTCATCTAATCTATGATTTCAGTCCTTGATTAGACTCAGTGTATCGAAATTTAACACTTTGTAACAGGATTATTGTTGAAAATAACAACAAGAAATGCTAAAAAGAAATGTTATAAATAGCATTTTAGGTACTAGTGTTGGAAATAGCAACAGGGAATGATAAAATAGAAATGATAAAAATAGCATTGCTATAAATAGCATTTCGGGATACATTCCAATTTTAGTCAGTCCCTGAACTAAAATTGAGAATTAAAATTCGAATTTGATCTTAGCAGTTGTTTGTAAAATAATTAATTAATTCATCTTGAGTTAATTAGTTAGAGAAAATCAAACATGAAGTCTATATGAAGACATGCAATAGTTATCCTCTTGATTGAGGAAGTTATCCCTTAATTAAGGAGATCAGGATGAGTTTTACTTTCAGTTGTAATTAGTTAGCTCAGTTAACTGAGTTAAGTCCAGTTAGAGTAGTTCCAACAGTTTGTGGAATTGATTGTGAGTTCAGTTAGTCAATGCATGCATGCATGCAACTAATGTACTTCAGATAACTGAATATTCTCTCATAAATAATTCATGCATTTCAGTTCAAACAAAGACCCAGTTGATATCAAAGGAAGGGACAGTGTACTATCAGTTGGAGGAATTTTCCTATATAGGAAACTCATCCATGCAGAAGGAATTATCTCCTTCAGGATTGTGCAGTTATTTCAGAGGTTAGTGAGCAGTGTGTGATGTAATTACACATAGGTGGTAGCTTGAGGACCCAGGAGAAATTACGCAAGGAAATAGGAGGCTTGGAGGGCAGAGGAGAAGGTTCGTGAAAAGCCTTTGACTATCTATGAGCAGCAGTGAGGGATTGTACTGAGAGCTGGATAGCTTGTGAGCTAAAGCTTTGTGTAATCGTGAGATATTTCCACTTGTATGATAATACAGATAGCGAGGATTTTAGCTAAGGCTTTCCCCAGAGTATTCTTCTATGTTCATGTGCGATTGATTTCTTATTCTCTATTTATGTGTTCTATTTGATCTTGCTTAAAATTGATTAAGCTTCTGCAAATTTGTTGTAGAAGTAGATCTAGTATTTTGCTTTAGTATATTGCATTATGAGGTGATCAACAGTGAGAATTTCTACATGGTATCAGAGCAAAGGTGATCAAAGCAGAGAACAATATACAAAGAAGGGAGAAGTTTGAAGTTTGAAGTTCCTGATTATGGAAATCGAATTCTTATCACATCTCAAATTTCACCAATGGCATTCAATGGTTTGAGACTCGAGTATGCCCTAGATGGCAGCTCGAATTATATAGCCTAGAAGGATCACATGGAAGCGGTATTAGATAACAACGGTTTGAAGGACTTCATTGATCAAGAAGTCCCCAACCCAGTAGCTGCTAATGCCCAAGAATTGACGGAATGTGTTAGAGTCGGTTTGGTCAATCCTCCGTCAAAGATCAAAACTCTTTATGCATTTCATGATTAGATGTCCCGCTCCATTTTCCCTGTTGCATTCCGCTAGGGGCATGCCATAATCTGACGGAGAAGGTCATGATAGTAATTCCCCCTCATGTCTGGCTCCTACTGGCTCAGGTCTTTTGTCAATCATCATCAAAGTCCATGACAGTCAAGGTCTAGTCCTTTAAAGGACAATGGTCATTTCGAGGTTTAGGTCTAGGAATTCATCAATTTGGTCTTTGAACATGTCCAGTAGAGCCATGCAGGCCAGAGTGAAGCCCTTACACAGTTATGGTTCAGCAAGCTTCATCATCATGTGGATAGAGTCTGACTCTTCTTCGAAACTCCGTTTTGAAGAAAAGTCAAACAGTGTCATTTATGACAAAATTTTCAAAAAGGTCGTCAAGTGATTTTTTCAGATGCAGTCATGGTTTCCGTGGCCAAATGTCCTGTCGTGCAATCCCCGCAAAGAGTGCCGAAATTTGCATCATTCGAGCTAAAATTTCAAAGGGAAAGTGAAAATCAGTGTGTTTTTTAAAGTCAATGAAAAAATGCAAAACTCAAACATTAGAAAAATGCGTTTTTGAAGAGGAAAAAATTAAACCCATCTCTTCCAAGGCTATATATACCAATTTTTGCCAAAAACAAATGCATTATGCCATTACAAGTCTTGGAGAAGTGTTGGAAAGGCGTGAGTGTGCATTGGTGAGCGCTTGAGCGAGTTGGAGGTGACCTTGGAGGGCGCGACGCATATAACCAGGAGCGCGGTGCACACAGAGGGCGTGACACACACGCAGCCTGCCCATAGTGTAAGTTTCTTGAGGGCACATACGGAAACTGGGCACATACGGAAACTGTGCACACACCTTCCGTATATGCCCAGTTTCCGTATATGCGCACATCTTCCGTATATGCCCAGTTTCCGTATATACGGAAGATGTGCGCATATCCGAAAACTGGGCATATACGAAAGATGTGCGCATATACGGAAACTGGGCATATACAGAAGATGTGCGCATATACGGAAGATGTGCACATATACTGAAACTGGGCATATACAGAAGATGTGCGCATATACGGAAACTGGGCATATACGAAAGATGTGTGCATATACGGAAACTGTGCACACATCTTCCGTATATCCCCAGTTTTCGTATATGCGCACATCTTCCGTATATGCCCAGTTTTCGTATATACGGAAGATGTGCGCATATACGGAAACAGGGCATATACGGAAGATGTGCGCATATACAGATGTGTGCATATACGGAAGATGTGCGCATATACGGAAACTGTGCACATACGGAAGATGTGCGCATATACGGAAACTGGGCACATACGGAAACTGTGCACACATCTTCCGTATTTGCCCAGTTTCTGTATATGCGCACATCTTCCGTATATGTCCAGTTTCCGTATATACGGAAGATGTGCGCATATACGGAAACTGGGCATATACGGAAGATGTGCACATATACGGAAAATGTGTGCATATACGGAAGATGTGTGCACAGTTTCCGTATATGCACACATCTTTCGTATATGCCCAGTTTCCGTATATGCGCACATCTTCCGTATATGCCCAGTTTCCGTATTTCCGTATATGCGCATATCTTTCGTATATGCCCAGTTTCCGTATATACGGAAGATGTGCGCATATACGGAAACAGGACATATACGGAAGATGTGTGCATATACGGAAACTGGGCATATACGGAAGATGTGTGCATATACGGAAACTGGGCATATACGGAAGATGTGCGCATAAACGGAAACTGTGCATATACGGAAGATGTGTGCATATACCGAAACTGTGCATATACGGAAGATGTGCACATATATGGAAACTGTGCACATACGAAAACTGTGCACACATCTTCCGTATATGCCCAGTTTCCGTATATGCACATATCTTCCGTATATGCCCAGTTTCCGTATATACGGAAGATGTGCGCATATACGGAAACTGAGCATATACGGAAGATGTGTTCATATACGGAAACTGGGCATACACGGAAGATGTGTGCATATACGGAAACAGGGCATATACGGAAGATGTGCGCATATACGAAAACTGGGCATATACGAAAGATGTGCGTATATACGGAAACTGTGCATATACGGAAGATGTGCGCATATACGGAAACAGGGCATATACGGAAGATGTGTGCATATACGGAAACTGGGCATATACGGAAGATGTGTGCATATACGGAAACTGGGCATATACGGAAGATGTGCGTATAAACGGAAACTGTGCATATACGGAAGATGTGCGCATATACGGAAACTGTGCATATACGGAAGATGTGCGCATATACGAAAACTGTGCACATACGAAAACTGTGCACACATCTTCCGTATATGCCCAGTTTCCGTATATGCGCATATCTTTCGTATATGCCCAGTTTCCGTATATACGGAAGATGTGCGCATATACTGAAACAGGGCATATACGGAAGATGTGTGCATATACGGAAACAGGGCATATACGGAAGATGTGCGCATATACGGAAACTGGGCATATACGGAATATGTGCGCATATACGGAAACTGGGCATATACGGAAGATGTGCACACATCTTCCGTATATGCCCAGTTTCCGTATATGCCCACATCTTCCGTATATGCCCAGTTTCAGTTTACAGAAGATGTGCGCATATACGGAAACAGGGCATATACGGAAGATGTGCGCATATACGAAAACTGGGCATATACGAAAGATGTGCGTATATACGGAAACTGTGCATATACGGAAGATGTGCACACATCTTCCGTATATGCCCAGTTTCCGTATATGCGGACATCTTCCGTATATGCCCAGTTTCCGTATATACGGAAGATGTGCGCATATACGGAAACAGGGCATATACGGAAGATGTGTGCATATACGGAAACTGGACATATACGGAAGATGTGCGCATATACAGAAACTGGGCATATACGGAAGATGTGCGTATAAACAGAAACTGTGCATATACGGAAGATGTGCGCATATATAGAAACTGTGCATATACGGAAGATGTGCGCATATACGGAAACTGTGCGGATACGAAAACTGTGCACACATCTTCCGTATATGCCCAGTTTCCGTATATGGCACATCTTCGTAAATGCCAGTTTCTGTAATATGCGCACATCTTCCGTATATGCCCAGTTTTCCCGTATATACGGAGCATTGCGCATTATACGGAAACTGGGCATATACCGGAAGATGTGTGCATATACGGAATGGGCATATCGGACTGAAACTGGGCATATTACCGGAAATGTGCACACATCTTCCGTATATGCCCAGTTTCTGTATATGCGCACATCTTCCGTATATGCCCAGTTTCCGTATATGTGCATATACAGAAACTGGGCATATACGGAAGATGTGCGCATATACGGAAACTGGGCATATACGGAAGATGTGTGTATATACGGAAACTGGGCATATACGGAAGATGTGTGCATATACGGAAACTTGGCATATACGGAAGATGTGCGCATATACGGAAACTGGGCATATACGGAATATGTGTGCATATACGGAAACTGTGCATATAAGGAAACTGGGCATATATAGAAGACTGGGCATATACGGAAGATGTGCGCATATATAGAAACTGTGCATATACGGAAGATGTGCGCATATACGGAAACTGGGCATATACGGAAGATGTGCGCACATCTTCCGTATATGCCCAGTTTCCTTATATGCACACATCTTCCGTATATGCCTAGTTTCCGTATATGCACACATCTTCCGTATATGCCCAGTTTCCGTATATGCGCACATCTTCCGTATATGCACAGATCTTCCGTATATGCCTAGTTTCCATATATGCGCACATCTTCCGTATATGCCCAATTTCCGTATATGCGCACATCTTTCGTATATGCCCAGTTTCCATATATGCACACATCTTCCGTATATTCACAGTTTCCGTATATGCGCACAGCTTCCGTATATGCCCAGTTTCTGTATATGCGCACAGCTTCCGTATATGCCCAGTTTCCGTATATGCGCACATCTTCCTTATATGCCCAGTTTCTGTATATGCGCACATCTTCCGTATATGCACCGTTTCCGTATATGCGCACATCTTCCGTATATGCCCAATTTCCGTATATGCGCACATCTTCTGTATATGCCCAGTTTCCGTATATGCGCACATCTTCCGTATATGCCCAGTTTCCGTATATGCGCACATCTTCCGTATATGCCCAGTTTCCGTATATGCGCAGGACTTTTTCCAAGTAGTTATGTGCCAGCTACTCTGGATTCTTTGCCACTTTTTTAGGTACAGGACTTGGGCCACTAGCCAAAACTCCATGAAACTTTCAAAAATTGAAAGTAACATAAAAAAAACCATACAAATGTAAATAATTGAACAAGGACTTGACTAGACCCCTACTAGCCATGACATACATTTTGTTAAACATGTCACAAATATGCATTCTACAGTTTAAAACAACAAATTTGAGCATAGGGGTCTCACACTTATCTAAGAATCACTAAGAAGCATTGATGCCTCATCACAACAAATTGATTACCATCTATTAAGCCATATATTCATTATTCATTCATTGATTAATCAAAACATTATGATAGCCATACATTCTCATTGTCATAAAATTCACGCATAACCAACATATAACCAATAGAAATATCAAGGATATAACAACCATATAAACCACATATAACAAGTATATTTACCCATAAAATACCAACGAGAAGGATCCCTTATTGATCATTGCATAGGTCGACTAGGAATGAGACTTCCACGAACCACCTAACCATAGATTGAGGTGAACCGAAGCTTTTTCTCAGCCAATCACCCTTGTGTCATCTTCCAAGCATGAACATGGGATCTCATAAAACAAAACAATCAAAAGCAAACCAGGGCTTCCATAGGCAAAACCACATAAAACCTCAATCAATGATCCCACCTCATAGTCGAACATCACTCACCATCACCAGATTTGTCTCCACCCAAGTTGTCTAAGGCTCCAAAGTTTCTATTCCATCCAGGGCTTCCAGGATTAGTAACTCAACCCACAGTTGTCACTGGGCTTCCAGAGCGTTTGTCCAACCAGGGCTTCAAGGACTAGTAACTCAACCTACTAAGGGCTTCTAGAGCATTTTTGAAACAAAGGCTTCCAGCACTAGTAAGTCAACCCAAGTTGTTACAAGACTTCAAGAGTGTTTGTCTAACCAAGGCTTTCAAGAACCAATAACTCAAACCACAACACCATGGCTATCCAGATATGGAAATGCTAGGAAAAACCACTATCAATCTAGGCAATCATCCATGTCAAAGACATTCATGACCAAATAACCACATGCATATGCCATGCATGCCAAAAGTAGTGAGGAAATCATATGTGTAACTCGGTATCTGCAGGAAAAACCTGTTGTAGTTGTTGATCTCGATGTCCTCTTGTGCTTTCCTTCTTTTCCTTTGCCTTCTTACTCCAAATCCCAAGTATGCTACACTCCTCCAAGAGTTATCCAAGAAAAGCTCTAAGTGTCTAAGAGTATGAGAGAGAGAGAGATAGAAAATGAGAGCTCCAAAACAGAACTGATGAAAAGCCATGAACTGAATTTGGTCAAAGCAGCAGTCAACTCAACCTTTCCAAGCTTAGTTAAATCCAATAAAAAAAAGTCATCAATTCTTCTACAAAATTCAGTCAAAGTCAAGGTGTTGACCTGCAAAAACCCTAGCCCACAATTTGAAGTCAACACTAGTCAAAGGGACCTGAAAAAGTTTGGTCAACCTTCTGGCCAACTCGCCCCTCCAAACATATCAAAAAATCAAGCAAACAAAGACAAATGCTCCATGGTCAATGCTAGTTAAAACAATCCCAAATAGAAGTAAAACTCGGTCAACAAAAAATAGACTCTCTTTCCTTTGCACGTGGGAACTCAGCGCTGCAACTTAGAAGTGTACGAACCAATATAAGAGAAGATGTGTGTGATGAGATGCCTCCAAATGATGTCAAGTGTGGTCTATTTATATGTCTTTGGAGGTTGAATTTCCTTGCCCAATTCGACTTGTACTTTTGTGAAGATGTGGGTTCCACATGAAAAATAATATCTTTCCTTGACCAAGTTAAATTCTTCCAAGGGCTAGTAGAGTCTTCTTCGAATGAGTAAGCCTTCCCAATGGAGGGAATTTCTCCCTAAGCTACCAAATTTCAACAAAGGTGAACCACAACAACCAAGGTTCGAGGGTGAGGAGGTGAATGCCATGAAGGTGGAGGAGGTGAAGGCGGTGGAGATTAAGGTGGCGATGGCCGAGGTCACACGCATACTCAATAGATGTCATCTCAGTCATTAAAAATTTGTGGACTTGCAGGCGCAGAGAGTGTGGCCAACCTAACACAAGGCCCGTAACTCATTAAAAATTTGCGGACTTGCAGGCGCAGAGAGTGTGGCCAACCTAACATAAGGCATAACAGGAAGAGTGGGAAAAAATTTATGGAATTGAATTCTCCGCTAGGTGTCAACATGAAAACAGTCTGCCAGGTGTCAACGTGACAATGAAAGGGACGACGAAGGTCCCTTTCAAAGGAAAGGCCTATCGGCCTAATTAAATGACATCGCAATGTCACATCAATGACCACTGACTCCACCAAAGTCCAATAGAGTAATAACGAACAATTATTTTATAAACTTTGGCTAGAGTAATCACATGGCCGTCATCAATTCGTCCGTAAGGACCAAGTATAAAAATAAGCAGTTATTTATAATGCGATTTTTTGAAAACCTTTGTGGTGGGTTTTTCTGGTCAAAATCCGGCAGCAATTTATTAGAATCGTAAGTTTGATAGCTAGTTTCTGCACAATCAAAGCGTCCCAGGAGTTTTTCACGGTGCTGAATCCAAATATGCAGTTAAAAAACCATTTTAACTGCAACAAATCAAGATTTAACCTCAATTTCTTCCGCCGGATTCCGTCACCAAAATCTCCAAAAAGTCGCATTATAGACAACTCCTAAAAATAATGAGAATAACACGAACGATTCAGATTAATGCAATAATTAAGAAGTGCTACTAAGGGTATTTAGGTTGATAGATGTTGGTAGAGTAACTTTTTTCAGTTTAAATATTTGTATAAAAATTATAAATAAATAAATATATAGTTTTAGTAGATATATTTTTAAATCACATTTATTTTATATAATTATAAAATTATTAAATAACATAATGTAAATGTAAATTAAAATGATAAATTAAAAAAAATAAAAGTAGTTCAGTTTTATCAACTATATTTATTAATGTAATTATAATGATAATAATAAATTACTAATAAACAATTGTTATATAGTAGCTATTATATGTTGTTTAGTTTTAATATAGTTAAATAAAGTAAAAGTACTAAATTCGTGTTAGTGTTAGGTTTAGAATCTAGCTAATTTAGGTTTTATTGATTGGTAAATTTGGTTATTTTGTTAATAGCTACATTATGGTGGTGGAGAATCCAATCCTATCCATCGATAATAATGCCTTATTATACTAGTAATATATTTATTGTGAAGGTTGTCTAGAAAGATTTACATTTTAGGCGTAAAGTATAGATAAATATATTTTAAATGGTAGTTGTTCTTGCCAATTATATCTATGAAACAAAGATTGAATATATTCCATATATATATTCTAAAATTGGAGTTGATTTATTTACTAAGTTATTTCTTATTTGAATTGAAAATTATTTTAATTTATTATCAACAATTTTATACTTTCTTATTAATATTAAGTAAAATCACAACTCTTTTTACTATAGGTAAAATTATTTGTTAAAATGATTTTTTTAAGTGTCCAAACTACTTGTAATATATATTAAATAAAAATTTATTATTTGAATCAATTTTCATTTAATTATTGATGAGTTTATGAATATAGTTATTTATTTCAACTAATAAAACAGGCAGGTACCAATATTTATTAATATTGAACTTGTTAATTAATAATATTTATTATAAAAGTAATTTGAATATTAGAAAATAGTTAAGTAATGTTTTAGTTAATTAATGGTTGATAAGATTTTATTTTGTTACTATATGAAATTGAAAAATTAATTGTCTAGCTAAGACTTGCATAAATTTTGGTGGGTAGCTATCACTAAAAAGTTTTATGTACCTTTGCATATTGATCTTATCTATTTTTATACCAATATTTGATTGAATTATGATAAGTGATAATTGATGGTATTTAAGTGAACATGAATATAAGCTATTTGCAAGAATTTTAATATGGTGATTTTAATTTTAATCCTAAAATGATGAAATATTGCAACTGTATCTAAAATTATCACACAGATATAAATTAATTCTTCGTCTCCGATGGAATCGTTCACAAGTACGTCGAGCCATGAGGATTTCCAGGTTTCTTGAACATTCCATAATTTGAAGGCTTGATCTGATATATGATTACTGGAGCCCTCATCGTTATAGCCATTTGCTCTTACAATTCCAGAATGTCGCACGACTATTTTTCTTTTAACGGCAGTGGCTTTGAACACAGGATTTTGAACAGGAACAGGAGATTTTGATCTTGTTCTTCGATTTTCTGGAATCCTGAGTTGAGATTTGTTCATTGACATGCACAGCTTCTTGCCCATATGAGTGTTCCAGTAATTCTTGATTTCGTTGTCTGTTCGACCAGGCAGTCGTCCTGCTATTAGAGACCACCTGCACATACATTGTATAGTTGAGATTAATTCAATGGCAGATTTCGAAACTATTTCAAAACCTAAGAAAACCGAAAGTGTCATGTGCACTGATTTTCTACATCTCGATTGCAAAGAAGACGATGCAACCGAATAATGAGCTCCTCCTCGTCGAGAGAAATGTTACCACATTTAATGTCGGGGCGAAGATAGTTCAGCCAACGCAACCTGCAACTCTTTCCACATCGCTTAAGACCTGCAAAACAAAACCTACCCGCTCATTTAGCCTCTCAATGCGCATTTTGTTTGCAATAAAAATTGCAATTAGAATTTTACTGAAACTCACCTACTTTTTTAGCGATATTTTTCCATCCATCGGTGCCATGAATTCGAATGTATTCAGAGAGAATCATATCCTCCATGGCGGACCAAGCGCCGCGGCTAAGACCTTCTTTTGAACAGCAAGGGGATCTAACCATCTTTGATATTCTTTTGTAACCCGTTAAGGCTAACTGAAGACAGCTGATGATCTCCTCTAACACGGGATTGGCCTCCTCGCTTCTCTTTGGAAAGGCCGATGGGCATATTTACAGAGAAGCCAATGCCGCAATCAGCGAGCCTCGAGCCTCTTTCTGTTTATGGTTATAGAAATTTGAATTTTGTTTGGGCGATATTTTAAATTCGAACTCAAAATTCAAATTCAAATTCGTCTGCTATTAAATGAGTACGGTGAACCTCATTAATTCCTCAAACTGGAGGGAGGCTGCGGGTGGCTGCGGGCAGGGTAGCCGGCGGTTTTGATGGGAAGCCGGAGAGGGATGCCGGAGACAGATGCATGGTCTGATGATGGATGATGTAGGGTCGATGATGCTCTGTGAGACTCTGTACCCTCCATAGCATTAACTTTGCTATGGAGGTGGAAATAGCAATTGCCCCATTCTTTGGAGTGGAATTCCGTTAAAAAATAGTCAACCCAACTAAAAGTGAAAAAAACATTCGGAAAAAAAAAGTGCACAGCAATTCAGGCGGCCAAGTAACGTGGTAATATAACATTGTTAAGTTTTTCGAAACGTGAAGTTTTTCTTATGACACCTTTTTTTTTAAAAGTGTGAATGTGACCTTTTAATTAAAGTTTTATAAAAGTGTTTTTTGTTTTTATATATAAATATTTTTTTTATAAAAATAAATAAATCAGGGTTTTATTGAAAAGTTGTGCAAAGTTTATAAAGGAGAATTTTTTTGGGTTTTTTGAGGAGTATTTTTTTAGAGAAAGATGACTTTCTCAAATTTTCAGTCCTAGTTTCCACCATTTACAGGGAAATATTATGATGTGTGAGCTATTAAGTTGATGCTCACATTGTAAGCACATGATGTTTGGGATTATGTCAAGTTTGGGTTTTCAGAACCTAAGGACGAAGATGAAGAACGAGCTCTTAGTAATACAGAGAGGGAACAATGGAAGAAAGACAAGAAGAAGAATGCACATGCATTGCAACTTATTCAGTAGGGAGTGGACCGAGTAGTGTTCTAGAAGATTATGATCACGTCTTCAACAAAAGGAGCATGGGATACTTGGCGACAAACTAAACATGTATGGCCAAAGTCAATATTGTTAAGTTGCAGAGTACTAGGAGAGATTTTGAAAGTTTGCAGATGAAAGAGACAGAGGATATCGATTCTTTCATGAATCGGGTCATAACTATTGTAAATCAGTTAAATATTTATGTTGAAGATACAAAAGATCAAAGAGTGGTTGAGAAGGTCCTTTGATCTTTGTCTACCAAATTTGATGTTGTGGTAGCAGCCATAGAAGAAGCCAAGGATTTGGCATCATTGCCAGTTGATGAGCTAATGGGATCACTTCTATCGCATCAGGCAAGGATCGACATGAATAAGGATTCCACTTTAGAGACTACTTTCAAAAGTTAGGTTTCTATTTCAACAGACAGAGGTCGAGACAGAAGTAGATCGTGAGGCAGAGGACGAAGTTGAAGATATGGTGGTCAGAAAGACGACTGAGAAGAGCATGAACATGTAAGTGGAAGCAACTACAATAGATTCAACAATAATCAAAGAGTTGACAAATCAAAGGTTTGATGTTATTATTGTAATAAATCTAGAAGAAGATAGCTAATCAAGGGAACCAGAAAGTTAATGTCACTACAGAGAGTACTAACTCCATGTTCCTAGCATTCCATACCATTCATGAACCTTATGCTAGTGTGTGGTTGTTAGACAGTGGTTGTAGTAACCACATGATAGGAAACAAGGATTTGGTTGCAAATTTCGATCAATTTGTGAAAACAGAGATAAAGTTGGGGACTCACAAGACTGTGGAAGTAGATGGCAAAGGAGTGGTCAACATTTTGACCAAGCAGGGGGAGCTGAAGACAATCTCATAGGTATATTATGTTCCTAGTCTCAAACATAACTTGTTAAGTGTTGGTCAATTGACATAGAAAGGATATAGAGTTATCTTTCAAGGTCAAGAAGTTGTTATATATGACAAGCCCCCAAGAGAGCAACTGATAGAAAAGGTGCAGATGACGAGGAACATACTCTTTCCTCTAATTTTGAATTACAATGGTCAGGTGATTTCTTTTATAGTTGCATGTTCTGATGATTATTGGTTATGGCACTTTCGATTTGGACACTTGCACTTTTCTGGTTTAATATTGTCGCAGCAAAAATAGATGGTCAGAGGATTACCTCCCATTAAAGAACCTACTAGTACTTGTGAGTGTTTCATCTTGGGAAATAAACACCATGAAAGTTTTCCAAAGGGAGATGCATACAAAGCAAAGCAACCTCTTGAGCTAGTGCATTCAGACTTGTGTGGACCTATGAGGACACAGTTGATTGGTGGAAGTTGTTACTTCTTCACCTTCATTAATGATTATAGCAGAAAGACTTGGGTTTACTTCTTGAAGCAGAACTTTGAAACTTTTGCAAATTTCAAAGAATTCAAAGCCTTAGCAAAGAACCAAAGTGATTGACAAATCAAGCTATTGACGTCAGATCATCGTGGAGAATATTATTCAAAGGCATTCCATGATTACTGCAAACAACATGGGATCAAAAGTCAGTTTACAACCAAGTACACATCGCAGCAGAATGGTGTAGCAAAGAGAAAAAACATGACAATTATGAACATGGTAAGAAGCATGTTGAAAGGAAGAAACTTTCCTAATGAGTATTGGGCAGAAGGAGTTGCATGTGCTATTTATGTGATCAACAGATCTCCTACAAAGAGTGTGATGAACATAGTACTAGAACAAGCATGGTTAGGTATGTATTGCAGCGTATCTCATCTCAGCATATTTGGATGTGTAGCTTATGCACATGTGCTTAAGGAGTGAAGAGAAAAATTGGATGATAAAAATCAAAAATGCATATTCACTGGTTATAGTGAGCAATCAAAAACTTACAAATTGTATAACCCTGTCACCAAGAAAACCATAATTAGCAGAGATGTTGTGTTGAAAGAATATAGTCATGGAATGGAACTGTAGACAAAACAGTTGATGCACAAGTGACACAGATGGAAGAATATGATGCAGTAGAAAAGGAGCAGCAAGAATCACAGGTGAAGACACCAAATAGAGACACACTAACAAGGACTCCAAGATTTTTAAAGCAACATGGATTTTCAAGAAGATCAGCAGATTGAGATTCTCCCAACAATCAATCAAGTGATGAATCAAGCAATGGTAGGAGAAAGATGAGAAGTTTGAAAGATATTTATGATGATTTGGATGTTAGTTCAAATTTTTCATTGTTTTCATTCCAGCCTTCTTCGTTTGAAGAAGCATTGAAAGATGAAAATTGGGTCCAAGCCTGGATGAAGAAATTGAAGCTATTGAAAAGAATGACACATGATATTTGGTTGATTTACCAAAGGACAAAAATCTCATTGGCATGAAGTGGGCATACAAGACAAAGTTGAATGAAAAAGGTGAAATTGACAGATTTAAAGCAATACTTGTAGCAAAATAATTCTCACAGCAACTGGGAATATACTTTGGAGAAATGTTTGTTCTGGTAGCCAGTTTGGATACTGTAAGAGCAGTTCTAGCTACAACAACTCATAACAAGTGGAAAGTATATCAAATGGATGTGAAATCAACCTTCTTGAATGGAATTATAGAAGAATAAACTTATGTGCAGCAACCTCCAGGATATGAAGTTGAGAGTAATGAAGAGAAAGTTTACAGGTTGAAGAAACTCTCTATGGACTAAAGCAAGCACATAGAATCGACACTACATGATTAAGAATGGATTTTGCAGAAGAAACACTGAGCCTACCTTATACACAAATGTAAATGAGCATGGACAAATTTTGGTTGTTTGCTTATATATTGATGACATGATTTTTACAGTTGATTTTGGGATAGATGAATTTAAAGCAGCCATGATGAAAGAATTTGAGATCACAGATCTTGGTCTCATGAAATAATTTCTTGGCATAAAAGTTGAGAAATCTGAAGAATGAGTTTTTATTTATCGAAATAAATATGCCAAAGATTTATTGAAAAGATTCAGGATGGAAAATTGCAAACCTATCCCTACACCAATTGCAACAGGTACAAAGTTAAGCAAGGATGATGAAGGATTATATGTCAATCCAACTTTATTCGAAAGATTGGTTGACAGCCTCATGTATCTCACAGCTACAAGACCAGATATCATGCAAGGAGTGAGTTTGATTTCCAGATTATGGAGACTCCAAAAGACACACATTGGAGTACAGGAAAAAAATTTATGAGATATATCGCAGGAATTAGAAATTGTGGCATTATGTATGCAAGCAAACAAAAGAAAGATTTGATTGGATGCACAAATAACAATTTACAGCCAGTTTGGATGATATGAAGAGCACTTCTAGTTTTTTGTTCCACCTTGGTTTAGGCGTGATTTCATGGGCATCTAAGAAGCAGCCCTTTGTGACACTTTCGTCAATAGAGGCAGAATATGTAGCAGCATCATCAACAACATGTCAAGCAGTGTGGTTAAGAAGAGTATCTGATGGACTCAAGAAGAAACAACAAGGATCAACAACAATATATTGTGACAACGCCTCAGCAATTGCACTATCCACGAATAGTGTGTTTCATCAAAAGAGCAAGCATATTGATAGTAGATATCACTTTATTAGAGAACTTGTGAACAATGGAGAAGTTCACTTGAAGCCTTATAAATCTAGTGATCAATTCGTTGATATATTTACTAAGTCATTAGCACAAGATTTGTTTGCATTTCATAGAAGAAAATTGGGTGTTGTAAGCCTAGTTGAGACATAGACCATCAGGAGTGTTTGAGTTGTCATGAGTCATGTTTTAGTTTAGCAGTCCTAATTAAGGGGGAGTGTTAAAATAAGATAATTACTCCTGCATGAGGAGTTGGCTAAACATAGAGAGTCAGTTAACTTAGTGATTGAGTGGTTGAGTGTTGAGTCAAGTCGAATTAAGTGATAGATGACTTTGCGTGTGTGATTACATGTGGTTACATGTTAAGATATTTTACGCAATGAGCTAGTTGGAAAAGGTTAAATACCCTGCATCAGGTTCATCGTAATCATCATGTTTTGTGTGATCAATAGAAGAGAAGCAACACGTGTTTTGTGTGAATTCATGCTTTGTCACCTACGCCTTTCCAACAATATTCGCTAATAGGACTGGATTGGAACTGTTGACTGGATTGGAACTATTGATCGAGGACATGACCCATCTCTTTTCATGGACCAATTAATTATAACATAATGACATATTTGTTAACAAGACTGAATTCGAAATATGGATCAAGGCATCAAGGACATGGCACATACATTTTTAATGGACTGAATAATTGTACTGCCAATATTTTCATGTATGCAAAGAAGAGACATGGTTTGGAGATGGTGATACATGACCCCTGTTGTTTATGGCATTGATTTTATGGCTCCTAGTGCTTCTGTGTTGGTGTTGATGAAAGAAGATAGAGAACCCATATGCTCAGATGTTGCTACTCTACATTTGAAGTGTATGTGCTCTCCATGATTCTATTATCAAATTAAGTGTTCAACACGTATGTATTTCATATCTAAAGTTGCTTACCCAGATTTCTATATTCACATATTATTATGTGCACATAAAAATTTGCTTCCACTTTGAAAGTCAAATTAAATGTCGTAGTGAGTTTTTCATAAAGTTGTTGCAACTCTCTGTTTTTTAACCGTAAAAGCCACTGCTTGTAAGTTTGGCATACCCTGAAAAGAATCATCATCATGACCAGGTTCGAGATGTCTACATGCAACCAACATCCACTTTGAGAGATGCAGGGAATGAAGAATATAACTCTATAATGAAGAATGACACATGGGAATTAACAGAATTGCCTAAAAACAAAGTTCCCAAAGGATGAAAATCAATCTATAAATCCGAGTTTAATTTTGATGAAAGTATTGATAAACATAAAGCTAGATTGGTTGCAAAAGGATATTCACAAAAGGAGGGAATTGATTATGAAGATACTTTTGCACCTGTAGGTAAGTTGAACACAATTAGAATCATGATTGCATTATTTACAAAATATAATTGGAAAATGCATCAGTTAGATGTCAAATCTGCATTTTTGAATGGTGAGTTAAAAGAATAAGTTTATTTGGTTCAGCCTAAAGGGTTTGTAAAACAGGGATAGGAGCATCTAGTTTGCAGGTTAAAGAAAGCTTTATATGGTTTGAAACAAACACCAAGATCTTGGTATGTGAAAATTGATTCTTTCTTTTATGAGAAGCAAAAAAGATCCTAACTTGTACATCAAGGAAGATGAAGGTGGGAATGTTGCTTTAATATTTGTATATGTTGATGATCTTATCATAATAGGAAATGCATGCAATTTGATTGAAGAAATTAAAATTCAGTTGTGACATGTATTTGAGATGAAAGATCTTGGTGAATTGCATTATTGTTTAGGTCTCGAAGTTTGGGGGGAATCTGGTAAGACACTAATCACACAAAGAAAATATACAAGGGAAATCCTTAAAAGGTTCAATATGATTAAATGCAAGGCAACATCTAATCCTTTAGAATAGAATGTCAAATTGTGCAGTGATGATGGAACCAAAGAGGTGAATGGAACTTTGTATCGTCAACTGGTGGGAAGTCTGAACTATCTCACCACTACCACGCATATTCTGTCAACATACTTAGTCAATTCATGGCTAAGCCTTTTGAAAGTCATTGGAAAGTAGCAAGGAAATTACTTCGATATCTGAAATGAACACTTAATTTTGGTATTATGTATACTGATGAATTTGATGTTGAATTGGCAGGTTATTCTGATTCTGACTGGACTAGAAATCTAGATGATAGGAAATCTGCTACTGTATATGTGTTCAATATTGGTTCAGGACCAATATCATTGAGCAGTAAGAAACAACCAACTATTTGCTTGTCATCCACTGAAGCTGAGTATAAAGCATTATGCAGTGCTACCTGTGAAGCAATACGGCTTAGAAAGATACTTGATGTTGAATTGGCAGGTTATTCTGATTCTGACTGGGCTGGAAATCTAGATGATAGGAAATCTGCTACTGTATATGTGTTCAATATTGGTTCAGGACCAATATCATTGAGCAGTAAGAAACAACCAACTATTTGCTTGTCATCCACTGAAGCTGAGTATAAAGCATTATGCAGTGCTACCTGTGAAGCAATACGGCTTAGAAAGATACTTGAAAATTTTGGAGAAACACAACAAGCACCTATAGTAATCAGAGGTGACAATTAAACCAGTATCAAATTGGCAAACAATCCTATATATCATGCAAGGACAAAACACATTGACACACAACATCATTTTGTAAGAGAAAAATTGCAATCAAAAGAAATTGACTTATCATATTGTAATACAAACGAAAATGTGGCTGACATATTCACCAAGCCTCTTGGAAAGGTTAAATTTGAAATGTGTAGAAGTAACTTGTGGGCTGTAGAAAATCCAAGTTATGTTGTAAGCCTAGTTGAGACTTAGACTAGCAGGCAAGTTAACATGTAGATCGTGATTAAGGGGAGGTATGAGGTATTACTCATGAACGACGCCGCTCACTGTTTAGACAGGGCTGATCACTGTTCAACAGTCAGCGTAGTCTGATAGTGTTAGTATCGTCAGGCGCAGTTATTGTTCATCCGTAGCTGGAAATGTGTATAAATTGTGATGTTTAGTAATGAATCCATCAAGCTTTTAGTGTGGATTTTGTTCTCTGATAAGTCCTTGTTAATATCACATCTTTACTGAATTTTTCCTCGGTTTGGTTCTTTGATATGGGCACCTTGAAGCTTCTTTGTTACTATGTATTGTTCTTTGATTCGGTATTGAATATTGGAGAAGAACCCTCCAGAAATCCTCATGGTGTTGTTGCTTGAAGCAAAATTAAATTTAATAGCATTAATTTTGCATGTTCGAGTCTCATTGATTGACATTGTTGGATAGTTACCTACTTTACTTTAAATCAGAGACAACTCTCTCATTGAAGCTCACAATAAATATATTGATGTATAATAACAGGTATTTAGTATGTTTGGTATGGATAATAACCTGTAATTTTATATTTGGTTACTAAATCAGTACAATTATTGTAAAATGTGTGACACCGTCTTTAATGTTAACTTAATCTGTATTATAGTGACTATGATTGGTTTTGCGTCAATTTGGATTCTTCCGTCATTCATAGTTCTGTGATATGGCTTTCTATTCCACTTTGAATTGTGTAGTTGTCGTAATAATGTGTTACAGTCACAGGTTGGATTTTCTATAAAGCTTTATGTTTCATTAAAACTTTCACGATTACAATTATTACATTAAATCATAATAATCTTTATGATTTAAATTATATTAACATTTTTTTGTGCTACATTGCCAATTTTATAATTATCGTTTTTGAAATTCCATTTTTTTTTGTTAGTGTTCTACCCATTAGAAATTTAAATTAGTAAAAGCATCACTTTAAATTACAATTATTCTCTCATTTACAAATGCCCTTTTAGGAAAATTACATTTCATTTATCATTTTTACTTGAAAGTATTGGGCTTGATGACACAGAACCGGATCATTCAATGGCATTCAAATTTTATGTTATCGTTTTCAAAATTCCCATTTTGCTTCCATTAAAATGGTGTATGCAATCGAAACCTTAATGTACGAGTACTATTATCACCTTAAATCACAGTTATTATTTGATTTACAGTTCTACTGTGTTATTCTTGTTTATAAAGGATACTTACATTTCATATTATCACCTTTACCAAAAAATATTGACCAAGGCTTTTATATATTATAAAGAATGCATAAATTTTATATTTAATTCTAATTTAAATTTTAAATATACTGAAATATATTTTAAATTTAAATTATATCTTTATATAATTTTCAATAAAATTTTAATATATAATTTGTTATTTTTAAAAAATTAAATGTTATTTGTGTTGACATGGTGAATATGTTCTCGATTAAGAGAATATATTAATAAATTTATTGCTTATAAAAACCATAGATTATAAAAATTAATTTTCATTAATTATTTTAATATTTAAGATATACAATCAATTTAAAATGTTAAAAAATAAAGATATTTATATTAACGGTTATTTATTATTATATTAAAATTATACTCTTATTATTTTAAAAAAAATATATTTTTAATTATGTGGATATATGATAAGGGAGAAAAGAAACTTCATATTGAAATATTAAAGAGCTTTTGTTTTTCTTTTCTATTTACTTGATTATTTTTAAACAAATGGTAATTTTATTTTTAAACTAAATATTAATATATTATTTATGATAATATGGTTTGACCATTTAAAATAGTGAACCATGGGCCATATGGTTGATAACTATTGATAATCAATTTAAAACGGTAAAAAATGAAAATATTTATATTACTATTTATTATTATTTATATTATAAATTGCACTTTTATTATTTAAAAAAAATATATTTTTAAGTGTGTTGATATATAACAAGGGAAAAAAAAACTTTATATTGAAATTATAGAGTTTAGGCTTCTGTGATCTATATCAAGTTTGTGAGAGATTTTTCGGTGAACATCACATGAAATACCAATTGTTGATAAATGGTATTTCATGTGATATGAAATATTAGTTTTTTATTTAATTGATTATTTTTAAAATAATAGTAAATTTTATTTTAAATTAAATATTAACATAAATATATTATATTTTATCATTATTGTATGACAATATACTTTGACAATTATGGTGAACCATGGGCCATATGGTAGACAAGGGTGTTCAGCATGGTGACCGTATTTGGTGAATATGGTAAGCTATGCTTGTGTTATGTTTGGAGATGAATTATGTTTGAGCAGGTGACACATCCAATATTTAGATTTGGAAATTCCACCCATTATGAAGGTTATCAGAAGAGAGTGTTGAGGTTGTATCTGTGTGATAGTCTCATACTTTAAAGGAGAGTAGACAATAATTTAATTCAAATACAAAGATAACAGTTAAACGTATAAGTCTCGGCCGGAACGACATATATGAAAATAACGATGTAATGTTTCGTTATGTTCGCAAAAAGTTATAACTACAATGTTGATAGCGAGGTCATAAGCTTATATCATAATTATTTTTATTTATAATTAATTATAATTATAATTAATATATTAAATGTATGATTAAAGATTTTTTGGAAAATTATACGAAGGATTATTAGTCGACAGTTTTCCAATTTCACTTCTATGTTCATCATGAAGACTAGGCTGAGGAGCAAGATCAACACGATTTCTAAAATATATCTGAGAAATTGTAACTATGAGTATCCAACGTTGAAAAGAATAATTTATGACAAAAAGTGTTAAGGGGTAAAAATGATTTAGTCAATTAGTTAATTTGACTTTTTGGAAAATAATTAATTAGTTAATTAGTTAATAATTATTATTATTATTATTATTAATTTATTTAATATCACTATTGTTTAAATGTGATATCAAGAATTTTATAAATAAATATTTATTAATTTTAAATTGAATTTAAAATTAACTTTAAGACTATATATATAATAAACATTTGTGATATGAATTAATCAAAGACTTGTTATTATTTTATTAAAATAATGAATTATTTTCATATTTTTATTTTAGATGATTAATTATAATTAATTTATTAAAATATTTTGTATATTCTAGTTATCTACAAGGTCTTGGATAGATGGTGATGGGTGCTCTCTCTTGATGTAAAGTCACATGTTCAATTCCCCGTCTCGATCAAGGTGATATACTGGACATGATGAAGATGTAGTTTGACCAAGCTTAAAAAAAACATACTTTAATTATTTTCTTATCTATTTAAATATTCTTCATATTTTGTGAAACTAATTGTGACAAAGAAATAAAAATGATTTGAAATAATTAATTACTTTCATATAATTAATTATTTTCATATAATTAATTATTTTCATATTTAAAAAAATAATGAAAATAATGAAATAATTTTCATATTTTAAAATAATTAATTATTTCTATACTATTAATTATTTTCATATGTAAAGCAATCATGGTCAACCATATTTATTTTAGTGTTTATAATATTTTTCATAAGGTATATATACCTTGTTTTATATTTATCATAGGGTTTATCATAAGATTTTCTTGATATGGAAATTAATCATGGTCAACCATGGTCAATGTCGCGTGGTGACAAATATTGTCTCAATATGAAAATCAACCATGGTTAACCCCTTGGGTTTATTAATCTAAGAGTTCATATTCTTAGGGTATACTATTATTCATAGGGTTTATAACATTAATCCTTGGGTTTATAATCATGGTAAACCATCATCCAATGTTACATTATGACAAAGATTCTCTGATTATGAAAATCAACCATGGTTCAATCCCTTTGTGACAAACATTGTCTCAATATGAAAATCAACCATAACCATGGTCAACCATGTTTATTTTAGGGTTTATAATATTTATATTAGGGTTTATAATATTAATCCCTTGGGTTTATAATCCCATAAGGTTTTAAAATTTATCCCTTGGGTTTATTATTCCCTTGGGTTTATAATATCAATCCTTGCGGTTTATTAATCTAAGAGTTCATATCCCTATTGTATAATATCATTCATAGGGTTTAATCATGGTCAACCATGGTCCAATGCGACATTGTGATAAATATTGTCTCAATATGAATTTCAACCATGGTCAACCATTCTCCATTGTTGCATTATGACAAAGATTGTCTCAATATGAAAATCTATCATGGTCAACCATGGTCCAACAACCCATTTTAACAAAGATTGTATGAAAATGAAAATCAGCCATGGTCAGCCATGGTCAACAATGTCTTTTTTGTAATTGATAATATGTATCATAGGGTTTATATACATTGGTTTGTGATATTTAGCTTAGGGTTTATCATAGGATTTTCTCAATATGAAAATCAATCATGGTCAACCATTGTCAACCATAGTTAATCATAGTCAACATGGGTCAAACATGCTCGTCCATTATCATTTATGGTCAATCATGGTCAACCATGGTCACCAATTGTCCAACACCATATTGTGACATTCAACCATTGGTCAATCATGGTCAACCATGGTCCAATGTTGCATTGTGAGAAAGATTGTCTAAATATCAAGATCAGCCATTGTCAGCCATGGTCCAATGTTGCATTCTAACAAAGATTATCTCGATATGGAAATTAAATCATGGTGAACTATGGTCCAGTGTCGCATTGTGACAAAGATTGTATCGATATGAAAATCAACTATGGTCCAACATCGCATTGTGATAAAGATTGTCTTCAAATGAAAAGAAATAATGGTGAACCATGTTTAACCATGAACCAATGTGACATTGTGACAAATATTTCTACTATATGAAAATCAACCATGGTTCACCATGTTATTTTACGGTTTATAAGATTTATCTTAGGATTTATATAGCTTGGGTTTATAATATTAGTCTCTCAGGTTTATTAATCACTTGGGTTTTTTAATATAAGGGTTCATGTTCTTTGGGTTAATACAAATCACTTGGGTTTTAATCATGATCAACCATGGTCCAACGTCACATAGTGACAAAGATTTTTTTGAATATCTAAATCAACCATGGTCCAATGTCACATTGTGACAAAGATTGTCTCAGTATGAAGATCAATCATGGTCAACCATGGCCCAATGTCACATTGTGACAAGGATTATCTCAATATGAAAATCAACCATGGCTAACCATGTTTATTTTAAGGTTAGTAATATTTATCTTAAGGTTTATATTCCTTAGGTTTATAATCCCTTAGGGTTTCTAATACCAATCCCTTCAGTTTATTAATGTAAGGGTTCATATACCTAGGGTATAATATTATTCATAGGGTTTATAATATTAATCCTAGAGTTTAATATAAATTCCTTAGGTTTATATTCATTGTCATAGGATTTTCTCAATATGAAAATAAATCATGGTCCAATGTCGCATTGTGAGAAACATTGTCTCAATATGAAGATTAATCATTGTCAGCATGGTCCAACGTCGCATTGTGACAAAGATTTTCTCGAGGAAAAAATCAATTATGGTGGACCATGGTCAACCATGGTTCAATCTTGCACAGTGAAAAAGATTGTCTCAATGTGAAAATCAACCATGGTCCAACGTCACATTGTGACAAAGATTCTCTGGAAATGAAAATCAATCATGGTGAACCATGATCACCCATGATCGAACGTCACTTTATGACAAAGATTTTCTGTATATGAAAATCAACCATGGTTGACCATGTTTATTTTTAGGTTTATAATATTTATCTTAGGGTTTATATAACTTGGGCTTACTAATGACGGGTTTTTTAATATAACGATTCATATTCCTTTGGTTTAATATAAATCTCTTGGGTTTTAATCATGGTCAACCATGGTCAAATGTTCTATCATGATAAAGATTTATAGAATATCTAAATCAACCATGGTCCAACGTCACATTGTGACAAAGATTGTTCGGTATTAAGATCAATCAAGGTCAGGGTGTGGGTGTGGGTGGGGGTGGCAGGAGTTAAGATGCAATGCATATTAACTCCCCCCAGCCCCACCCACACATCGATGTTCCAACTTTGCATTGTGACAAATATTGGCTCAATATGATAATCAACCATGGTTAACCATGTTTATTTTATGGTTTATAATACTTATCTTAGGGTTTATATGCCTTGGGTTTATAATCCCTTAGGGTTTATATACCTTTGTTTTATAACATCAATCCTTCAGTTTATTAATGTAATGATTCATACTCGTAGGGTATAATATTGTTCATAGGGTTTATAATATTAATCTCAGGGTTTAATATAAATCCCTTGAGCATATATTAGTTGTCAACCATGGTCAACCATGGTCCAATGTGACATTATGACAAAGAATCTCTAAATATGAAAATCAACCATGGTCCAACATCACATTGTGACAAAGATGGTCTCAATATGGAAATTAATCATGGTAAACCATGGTCAACCATGTTTATTTTTGGGTTTATAGTATTTCTCATAAGGTTTATATACCCTGGGTTCATAACATTATTCCTAGGGTATAATATTACTCATTGGGTTTATCATATTATTCATAAGGTTATTAATAGTTATTATTATTAATTAATCAATATAAAAAAATTGAATTTATATTTTTTTTTTTTAATACAATTAATTAACTAATTAATATTATTCAATTTTTAAATTATAATTTAATTAATAAAAAAATATTTGTGATCTACAGGACCCAGAGCCCGCCTCACACATAACTACTAGTAAGCTCTGAAGGTCTCACAGTCTCCTCTTCCTAATTGGCCGGCAAATGGGGGATTTAAACTCGGGTGCTCGAGTTTCAGACCAGTTACAACATTCACATATCTCTGATTACCAATTGAGATGCCCCCAAGGAATAATTAATTAATATTATTAGTAACAATTACTAATTTAATTATATTACTTAATATATATAATTAATTAATTATTTAATTTAATTATTTAATATTCTTTTTGCAAGTTAGAGTAAAAACCTTATATTACGATAGCACACAAATTTACATCATAGTCTGTTTGTCTGTTAGACTGAAAACTAGACTAGTTGTAGTATATTATAGCTTTATTCCAGAACTTAACTAAACTTGCCAAAAGGCTTTTATGCCTATAGTAATTCATAGGCATATCAACAAAATTAACTTTTCTAATGTTGCTTAACCATTTGCAACTTGTTGGAGGTCTGAATGAAAATCTAACCTTATGATCTAGATCTATAGACCTACCTATTATTCTATTACTTTGCTTTGGCCTACCTAACGTTTTGACAATATAAAGAAAAATTAGACCCGAAAACATAATCATTTTTCCAAGGACAATGACGGGGTGTCCACCATACCTGATCCAAATGCATGTGTAGTTTTGTCCACTAGATTTGTTGCAATTGTCGCTCCTCTCTCGGTGTTGTCGACTGCTTATCACTCTCTCCAGCTACCTCACTAACCTTGTATTTTGTCAATTTGGCCACATCTTTGTGCCCCTGCCCAAGAGTAATATCCAAATTATGGATATGTTTCAAGTAAATTGGAAATATTTTGTTCATATCTCCAATTCGATCATCTTGCAAGTGCTCTATGCTCACCACTAGTTGGAGTTCCTCCTCAACCCCCTTCAGTCATTTCTCAATTGCATTCATTCGTAGATGGTATTACATCTGACACTTGATCCTTTCTTTTGCTACCTCTTCCTACAACTTACCCACTAAATTCTTAACACGTGACAATATTTCTAAAGTTATCTGATATACCATCTGTCCTATTTGGGATTTCCTTGTATCAATTATCCAATCAACCTCCTCTTCAACTTTGTCATCTTGGGAATTCCTTCTTAGACATTGCACTTCATTTTCCCAAACTTCAATAACTTCTTTGCATCATTCTGGGACGGTTGCATGATAGTTGAGAGTTACTTCCTTCACCACCTTCGCTATTCTAGTTCTTTTTCCCACCATGGATATTTGACCTTCCCCTCTCGACCTCCCCCTCAACCTACCACTCTCATTTCTCCCCATAGTTGTTATGGCTTCTGGGGTTCACTAATAAAAAGGTTTTCTCTCACTGCTTGTTCCTTTAATTTCATTGCAACTTATCACTATGCCTCCCATGCAACACACATCCCTAGCATATAAAGGAAAAATCTTGAGCAACACAGTACACCCCATCCTTTGGGTGTTGTCCCTGTTCATTTCTGGCAACTTTCATTTAGAGTAAAAGGATCCATCTTTGTCACACATTTTTTCATAGAGTAAAAGCCTTTTCTTTTGTTTATATCACCGAGACTATTGTTACCATATATAAATAGTTCCTCCTTATTCCTATATATTGCATAGAATACGACTTAGTTCCTAATTATATTTTCTTGCACTTCTAATCCATGATCCCTTTATCACATGAACATGTTATAAAGTATGCCCTTTTCTTTCATTTGATTCCTAGAGAACTACCTTCATCGTGCCACCTCCCCCTAGAATATTATTTTAGTTTTATGTCCCATGTGAACATTTCATAAGTATAGGCGAACCACCCATTTAACTAATTAAATGTTATCTGCTAGTAAGGGTTGCAATTTTATAAATATTCCATTTGTTGAGTTGTGATTTATTGCACTTATTAATAGCTATATAATACTTTATGATGAATTATCTTTACGAACATTACTATTCACTACCATTCAAATCAATGCTCAAATTCTATAAAGGCATGATTCTCATAACTCTTCACTATTCCTCCTTGGGAGTTCAGCCCCACCAACCCAAATTCTCCATGACTGACTTCATCAAATGTAGGCAATGTGACCTGCGTGGTAGTATTTGGATGGTGATGATGGAAATATGATCATCAACGGTCATGATTTCACAGTGCAACCCTAAACCATTTTGAAACCCTAACTTCTCTGTCATTTCTCTTTCGTTGATGCCTCCTCCTTCTGGTGGCATTAGCTTAGTGGTGATTGATCCACTTTATCATATGGTGACTATGCCAAGGCACACAAGTCATGAATATGGTCGAATGAGGGATGCTTCTTTCAGTTTTTTCTCCACGCACCCTTATAGGTAATTATTTTTATATTTGGATTGGTTTCACTTCTAGGTATATTTGGATGGCTTTGTTCAACCTCGGTTTTAATTGATATGCTTGAATATCGTGCAACTATCCTAACAATGTTCACTACATCAAATTAGGAAGTTCAGGAATGCCTGCTTCCTCTCCCCTAGAAGTGTGGCTGTCTTGAGCACAACCAAAGTTTTCTCACACGCAATCAATAGCAAGTGACACTCTAATTGTTTCCCTTGTCACATGGGACTATTGATATTTTGATAAGCTTTAATGTCCCTTCCCATTACGATTGACAATGAGAATTATTCTATTTATGGTATCACCCTTATTACGATTTTGGTTTTCACTTTTGGGTTGATGGAGTGCTTCTATATGGATTATTTCTACTATGTTGTTGTTTCTCTCGGCACTAAGTTCACGTTTCTTCATTTCAGAGTATTCTCTTTCTTTTTTTTTTGTATACAACAAGCACTAAGGATGAAAATTCCTTCCACCAATGGTGACCTTTGCCGATGGAATAAGCTAGGTACCTTCAATAACTTCAAGTTTGTGTCCTCTATTAGATTTAGGTAGGCTCTACCTCTCTCTAAGTAATTTGGATGGTGGTCTTATCCTAGATTTTCTCCTAACAATAATCATTGTATCTTTCTAGTAAATTATGATTTTTCATGGTGTCCACTTTTTATATCATTATAGTGATCAATTGTGTTCATAGTTTTTTTGTGGCATTCTAAGGTGCTACACCAAGAAGGTCTACGCATGGTGGGGCACACTTTATATTATGGCACATTTTCCATGCACAGGTAAGATTTAATCACTCCCCTTTTTTTTTTTTCAGTTCCCTTTTATTTTCTACACAATTTTTGTTCAGTAGGGTTTGGATTTAGATACATAGCACTAATTTTCTCGATCCCTTTCCATGAAAGTGTGTGTTTCCCTCTACATCAATCTCCCTTGAGTTCGTAGTCACTACAACTACTAGATTGATCCACCTTCCTTCTGGAAGGTTCCAATTTAACTCGACGTGCCAGTGAAATTTCCTAAGATGTGGTGATGAGGTCTGCCCATCTCATTAAAAATATGAATTTTAGGGTTTTAATGTGCTACCAAAAACTTATTTTTCTCCCTTAGCTCATAACTTTTAGATTTGTACTAGTTATACAAAATTCATATGCCCCTTTTTTCTAGGATCATTATGATGGTGTCCCTCCATAATGTGGGTGCACACCACGGGTCACTGTGTTGTCCAACATGATATGTATTGAATGGAATGAATTCTTAGTTAGCCCCGTAGTAGGAATAATTGGTTTTTCACCATGTGTTAACTGGATTTTATTATGGTCGACTAGGTGTTTCTCTTAGTGATTTTATTTCTTTATGACCTGCTCAGACGATCCTCAAATTCGAGAATGATGTATTTACAATTGATAGTTTCCATATGAATTTATAATTAAATATTTATCTAATTCCCATGCTCTATATTATATTGGTTAGTTCACTGCATCTATAATCAGTTAGCATTTTTAGATGCAATACATCAAATTGTTATTATAGCTGTTGTATGATAGCATCTATAAAGGTGGAAATATGATTTAATATCCTAAGATATATGTATATGTCATCGTTGCCAAGTGAATGGAAAAGTGATTTATTTTATTTTTTGACTTATTGTATATCCTTTGTGTGTACTATGACATATTGTCAATTGTTTTGTTTGGTTTTTGCTTGATATTCTTGTATATCGTTTCCTACTAGCCTCTCTACAACCCTTACATTTTTTTTGGCTTCAAATGAAAGATACTATTATGCGTAGCTCATTACAAATTTTGACTAACTATAGCTAAAGTTTTTGGTGCTTTCGTTCTAAATATATCACATGGATGTCAATATTTTACGCTTGAGATGAAATCTTCCAAGCACTAAACCATTTTCTCTCCTCTACACTTGTTAAAGGCTTTTCATCTATACATGGAATGAATTATCTTTGAACCATATCTTTTGTGAACAAAGGAGATATAATCCCACAGGTGTTGAATAGTACAATCAGTATATTCAATTTATATTCATTCCTCCAACTTTTTGTGTTAGCGTACTTGCTCATATGAGAGTAACCTCTACATTGTTTTCCTATTATTTACAAATAAAATATCCAATAGAAGACACTAGACATAGTTTGCTAATAGAATCCTAGTTCATACCACTAAATTTAAGATATGGCAAAGAATGTATTTTAGTGGGACAATAGAATCAGTCTCCACGCTAAGTCACAATTCCAATCAAAATATCATATTACATGCACAATTTCGACTCAATTTTCACAAATATCTGCATCTTTAGACTAAATTCCCTTCTTTGGAAACCAAGTTTTGTAGTTATATGCACTCAACAGTACAACATTCACATAATACTATTCCTAATGAGAAAATGAGAAAATAAATTACAAATAATTCAAATATCATCTCTAGGGCCCCTGGGAATTTCACACCCTTTTCCACCGAGCCAAGAACTATATTAGTCTAGTTTACCCTAGAGCCGAGAATTTCTTGCTAGGGAATTCCCCCTATTGACCTCACTTGCCTAGGCTTTTCCATAAAAGATTTTCTTTCTCTCCCATAGTTATTTTAGGATTTTCTAAGATTAGCATATTTCCCCATCTAAGAAACTTAATGGATCTTTCTCTTCTATCCATTAAGCTTATCTAGAATTTTATCTATAATTCTTATCCTCAAATAATTATCCAATTTCATTTAGCTATGAGATTATATTCTTTTGTTTTGGCAAGAATCTCGTTTCTAGGTGTTTCATTCACCAGTATAAAATGATGAAATGAGTGACTAGGTGACTAAAAAAGTTAGTCGCCATAGCTTTTCCCTGTGAAATACTACCATAAATGAGTAATCTTAAGTGAATGAACTAAAAACAACTAACATAAATAACTAATTTAGTCCCAAGTTAAAATATACGACTAACAAATAAGTAATAGAATTAAAAATGACTAACATTAATGGCTAATTTAATCTAGGAACAAAAATACAACTAAATAACAAGTACTCCAATAATACAAAGTAGTCGTTTATGTCAGTCGTTTTAATTGTGCCACTTTTACAATCTAAGCTTACAAGTGATAGGGGATCCAAAGGTTGTTGTAGATTGACTGAAATATTCTGCTTAATTAAACAATTATTTATTGAATTAGTAGATGATTAGAATTATAGAGTTAATTATAATATTCAAGGTTATATCCTTTGATCACATACATAGGGAATTCAATTCAAAGGATGAAAAATTATCCAAAATGGGGGTGGGCTTACAACTGGGTCAAATACATTGTGAAAAATAACTACAAGGAAAGTGTTAGTTAATTAGTAGAGGACACATTTCCTTTAGTTAAAGACTTAACTTTTCATGCATATATATACACATCTATTTAACATTTATTTTTTGTCTTGCAAAGTGGTAGCGCTAAGAAGAGGGTATTAACTTCAATTAATGAATGTTCACTTAGTACCACTACCATGTTTCCTTCATGTAGCTTGTCAACTGTATTAATTTTTCTTCACGACTTGTCATGGGGACATGACTGGCTTCTCAACTGATGGGTGATTTGGAGCGATGGGGTTAGGGTTTCACTGTAGGGTCTGTTTACGGTTTATAGGGATTACAGTACAAATTCACCGACTGCCCCCATAACAGTATACTCCCCTGCATCTCCCCATTTTCCTTCACCATACAGATGCTAATGGGATTGAATCTCTGGTTTAAGCATTTTTCAGGCAGTTTGTTTTTCACCCACCGACATACCTTTGTTCTTGTTTTGCATCGACCTTGCAAGAAGCTGTTAGCCAATGGTCTTGACAGTTATGGAAGAGATTATAAATTATACCATGGACCCTTCAGAGGATGTGCCCATCTGAATGCATCCCAAGACCACATAGGCTTGATATTTTACCTTTGAAAATGAGCTCTCCGATGAAGTAGAAGCCCTTCCTTCCATTCTTAGCTCTCGCATTCTGTCTGTTACACTACCTGAAGATGCCCTGATGATTCCTGATTACATCTCTCAACTACTCTCACTGAATTCATTAGCCTTTGTTGAGCCTCTATCTAACCTTGGTGAGCAAACCCTCGGGGAGGTACCTGTTTTGAATCTCCCTTCGTCCATCTCCAGCATACCCTCGGTTGTCCACCACTTGGTATCTGCTACACAGGTGCCTATCTCATAGCCCATCTGTCCTCTGTGCCTCCTCCCCTCAGTAAATTCATAGGAATTGGCCCCATTTCGGGTGTTTTCACCTCCATTTCGTCAAAGACCACTTCTGGATCTAAGGCATCTCCAATTTCGTCGATTGCTCAACCATTCATGGTACCAGAGGTTTCAGTTGCTAGATTTCACAGGGGTTCAAAGAGAAAAAGGTGCCTAAAGCTCTGGAACTATGAGGTATTCCTAAGACTCTCTGAGGACACTCAGTTATTGGACTCCATGGACACTGCAGAAAATGTACTTGTTGGTCGGGTCCGCAAAAAACATTTTAGTGTGAAACAACTTCAGCAATGGACCTCGGAGGTATGGGGCCATCATCTAAAAGACCTCCCAAGGGTGCAAAATTTTGTCAAAGGTTGGTTCGCTCTGCGTTTTAGCTACCTTGCACACACCAACTGGGTACTTTCTATGGTATGGCATATTGATCAAGCACTTGTGCTACTTAGGAGGTGGACGCTGATGTTTGACACTGAGCAAGAAAGGGTAGATGCTGGGCCTATTTGGGTACACCTCCCGAGGCTTCCCTTTCATTTCTGGGTAGAGGATGTTTTCAAGCGAGTTGGGAATGCTATTGGCACCTACCTCACTTTCGATGACTCCTTTCAAATTACAAGGTGTATGGCCTTTGCCAGGATTCTAGTTTACCTCTATCTCACAGATGGCTTACTGGAACACATAAACATTCAATGGAGGGATGCATCAAGGTGGCAGATTTTGGACTATGAGGGAGTCCCATTTAGATGCAGGAGATGTCATAAGGTGGGACATCTTTTCAAATATTGCCCCCTTAATGGAGGGGCATACAAAAAGACACTGAGTTAGGAGCCATAGCCATAGGATATTCCATTGCAGGAGGAACAACCCTCGAATACAAAATCTCTAGTAGGGAAGACAGATGCACAGACAAGATTGGTGGCTATCACAATGGTTACTACTCAGGTGACCCAAAAGAAGTTTGGCAGGCCTCCCCACAGACCTCCTCCCTCGCCACCTGAGTGAACCCTGGCGGCCTTCGGAGACTCTAATACTTCAGGTAAGAGCATCTCTTCCACTACTTCCTCTCCTTGCAGCACATATTTACATGATATCTTATCATCTAGTCATTCTATGGGTATGGGTTCGGCTACTTTCTCTGATTCCTCCACATAGATTAACTGCAATTTTGCTTCCGCACATCCTATCATCTCTCCCACACCTTCCTCCTTGTCATTTTCCCCTCCACCTCCATCTACATCCTCTTTTCTAGCCCCACCCCCCCCACATCTGGGTATCTGACCCGCTCAAAAGCCAAGAGACAAGCGATGGACCATCTCAGCCTTGACATCATTCCCACCCCCCTTTCGCATAAACTGCAAAGAGGTCCACCCTCCTCCCTCACTATTTCTCAATCACTCGCGGGCAATGAAATAGCTTCGGGTAAGCAGTCCACTATTCCTGGGGTACTTAGAGCAAGAGAAACCCCCTCTAAACCCCAGCCATGAAGATTATATCCTTCAATTGTCGAGGGCTTGCTAGGTCTGACGAAAAACTAGCACTCCATCGATTAGCTACAATCGACTCACTTGACTTAATCTTTTTACAGTAGACACTTGGCCTTACTGCTGACATTACCCTTTCCCTTGAGGATATGTTTCTTGGGTGGAAGTTTACTGGTTTGGATGCACATGGAATATTTGGGGGATTTCTCTAGGATACAACTCCTATTCTATTAAATTGCTCAATTATTGGGGAGGGGATGGACATATTGGAGCTGACATTCATTCATCGAACCTGGGTTTGGATTTTAGAATTTTCAACATTTATGGGTCGTGTTAGAATAGACCCAATTTTTGGGATAAACTCCTGGGTTCTGATTAATTTTATGTTGATCATTTGATACTTGGAGGGGACCTAAATTTCTCCATCAGTCACTTTCAGTCTGGGGACATCGAGCACATAGAGATTCTCTGTTGGATTATTTCTCATTCATCCTGGATTCTCATCAACTCATAGACATCCCTTCAACCAAGGTACAAGCTACCTGGAGAAATAATTGCACTAGGGAGAATGGCCTGGTGCGCAGACTCGATCATTTCTTAGTCAAAGAGACTGTACCTGATTTGGGGGTTCTACATCAGACAATGGGTTGGATCGGGGGGGGGGTTATCTCTGATCACCTCCCTATTTATATGGAAATCAAAGGAGGTAGAGCAAAGCCCAAAGGACCTTATAAATTCTGCTTTGCCTGGCTCAGGGAGGCCTCATATGTCAACATGGTAACTAATTTCTGGAAAGAAAACCCCCCTGGAGTAGGAGGAAATATCACAAATGGTTTTATTCACAATCTTACAGAGCTGAAGAAAATGTCCAAGAAATGGGCACACAACAAAAGGACACAGGATGAACTCTCTCTGAGACAGATAGAATATGAACTGTCTATCTTTGAAAATAGGGAGGACTATACAGTACATCAGAACATAAGGAGAGGATTACATCCCTATACATCGCTAGAGGGAAAATCCTTAAAGATCGTGAATAAGTTTGGGGATTGAGAAGTAGGGTGATTTGGATGCAGGATGGGGATGCAAATACCAAATTCTATCATACGTTTGCCAATGGAAGGAAGGAAATAAATACTATTTGGCAGCTACAAAATGAACAGGGACAATTTGCAAACACTTTTCCGCAACTGGCTTCGCTGGCAGCCTCTCATTTTAAAAGAGCGTACAGTGCCCCTCGGGAAGAAAATCTTGTAGACATCATTAGAGTTGCATAAAATTTTCCACAGTTTGTGGAGCAAGAGGAGGGAAGGGATCTGGTCAAAGAGGTCACTCTGGAACAGTTGGAGGCCACCTTAAAGTGGTTTAAAAAAGACAAAAGCCCTGGACCTGACGGATTGTCTATTGAGTTCTACTTGGCTTTTTTTGACATCATAGGTGCAAATTTGCTGCAAGTTATTGAGGACTCTAGAATCAGTGGACATACAACGGCATCCAACACCTCCACCCTCATTCTGCTTATCCCTAAATATGATAACCCGACCTCCTATGACGAATATCGGCCTATCTCTCTTTGCAACCGCATTTACAAGATAATAGCAAAGATCATTGCCAATTGAATGCAGCCTATCCTTTCCAACCACATCTCTCCAGAAAAATTCACCTTCCTCTAATATCAATAGATTCATGAGGCTGTGGGCACTGCTCAAGAAGTTTTGCACACCCTACATGCTAGGAAATGCAAAGGTATGATCCTAAAAGTTGATTTATCTTGACAGAGTAAATTGGTTATACATTAGAATGCTATTAACCCATTTGGGTTTTCCCTTCATATACATCAAATGGATCATGAGTTGTATAACTAACATTCCATTCAGTGTCCTGGTTAATGGAAGTGCATCCCCTTTCTCTCTTTCTGAAAGAGGATTGAGGCAGGGTTGTCTGCTTTCACTGTTAATCTTCGTCCTTGTCATGTAGGGGCTCAGCAGGCTTATTAAGGATGAACACAGAAGAGGCAAACTACAGGGAGTCAAAATAACAGATGATTGTATGTTCATTCATCTACTTTTTGTGGATGATGTTTTGACATTTCTCAATGGCAACATTGGTGATCTTACCAATATTAAAGCCAACTTTTCCTTATTTCAGGCTGCTACTAGTATGATGATTATAATACAAAATCAACACTGACAGCAGGAACATGCTCACAACATGAGATCAAATTTTCACTTCATCACTTCCTGTTTACACATATGACTCTTGCAAAAGGACTAAGATACTTGCGGTTTAAGTTAAAGCCCTCGGACTACAAGATTTCAAACTGAACCTGGCTCGTGTCTAATATGGAGAAAAGAGTCAACATTTGTTACCTCAAATATCTATCTTGCAGTGGTCATCTCACTGTGATTAAGAGTGTTTTGGAAGCCACTGTTGTTTATTGGATGTCACTGGCTTAAATTCCTAGGGGTATACTCACTAGGATACAAGCCGTTTGCTGAAGATTTTTATGGAAGGGAAGCCAGCTGGGTAAGATATTTTCATGGGTCAAATGGGATGCCCTTAATTTGCCAAAAAAATGGGGGGGGATGGGGGTTAAAAAAGCTTGATGATTTCTTTTCCACTCTGGCTGCTAAACTTGAATGACACCTTGTAACAGTTGATAGCCTTTGGATGAAAGTGATCACATCAAAATACATTTCCCCATTGCAGATCATGGATTGGATCAGGTGGCCACTAAGAAGCACTACTGGGATTTCAATTATTTGGAAGGTTGTAATTAAGGTGTTGGATCCTATCAGAGCTGGACTTACATGGAGAATCCACTCGGGACATAGTGTACGAGTTGGAATAGACCCGCGGATCGGTTGCGGGAACATGCACAGGCTACCTTTTGATCTCATACAACACCTACAAGACCACAATGTTACCCACCCTGCTCATATTGCAGATGGAGAAAATTCCACATTTCTACATCAAGCCTAGAAATCTGCACTTCAATTAAACATCCCTCCTCAATGGATTCAGCTCTGGGATGAATATACTCAGGAATTTACTGAAGCACACATTTGTATTATTGATGGAGATGATGAGATCATATGGGCCCTCTCAAAAACATGGAGATATTCTCCTAAAGATGGATATTTGGTGCTGTCAGAAACAAGGAAACCACAGACCATTGAAGCATGGTGGAAGCATCTATGGAACCTGAAGGCACCCCCCAAGACTCGGTTACTCATGTGGTATATCCTAAGAAACAAGATTCCTACTGGCGATAACCTCCTCAAGCATGCACAATTTGGACCCCACTAGTGCTACATCTACAAATGCAATAGTGAATCAGTAAAGCACTTGTTCCTCGAATGCTCTAAAGCACGTAAACTGTGGGACATTATTATACCTGCCGTCACCCCCCCTTGCAATTGCCCTGCCACATCTATCTTAGAGGCCTGGAATATCTGGTTTACCTCCATCTCCTCCTCCAAGCAGCGTAACCTTCCCCTTCTGATCTGTTGGGCCATCTGGATAATATAAAATAATATAATTTTACAAAATTTACCTCCTCGCTGGCCTATTATTGCAGCCAAGGTATTGGCCGACTATACTCTCATCCCGGATGACCTACCTCCCTCGAGGCCCAGATGTATTATTCCTGAATATTTTGACCACAGCATGCCTTGGGCATACTTTTATGGGGATGCATAGGAGCACAGCTACAACGGGGGGGCTATACTTCATATATCTCCTCATCATTCATACAACATGCTCTTAGGATTCAGAGGAGGCACAATTAACTTTGCAGAATTATCAGCAACAAAATTCCTTATACAATTTGCATTGGAGAAAAATTGTAGAGACATACAATTATTTAGGATTCCAAAATTGTTTGTGACTGGTTGAATAGAAACTCTAGATGCTCTAATTATACTTTGATTCATATATTGGATGATACTTAGGGATTGATTTCATTTTTTGACTCTTTCACATGCAAGCACATTTTTAGGGAGCAGAACACAGCTGCTGACAACCTTTCCAAAGAAGCATCGAATAGGGAGTCGGGAATTTGGTTGATTTGGGAACTGCGTGATGGTGAACACTACTAGTACTACCACCGGCCTTTCGTGGACATCATCGCTTGATTTTACTGTGGCATATGGACAATGTGTTTTGTATATATTTATTGTTTGATAGACTTTTCAGTTTTCTATATATTGTGGCTTTCTTACAATATATTTTGGATCTTGTTACCTCCCCGCATTGATCAAGGTAATTTTTTTTTGAACTTAGTTCTTTTGATGATGATAGTCATATCTTTGATATGATCTGAATATGCTTACATGCATCTACAAAATGTAATTTCTTTCCATTAATGAAATTACGATTTCTCCTAGTGGAAAACAAACTTGTCATGGTGCTTAACTTACTTGTCTACACCTCTAAGTGACACTACAACCCCCAAACCTCTCTAACTATTTGACCTCTTCAACCCTTGTTAGATTCTTCTTACATGTGCACTAATTCCTGAAGAAAAACATAACACTAGCATCCAAAATTTGCATGTTCATTCCCTCTTTTAATGCCTCTTTGAAACAACATTATCACATTCTTAAAATGAAATGTTCACATCTTAAAGCAAATCATGTACTTTGCTTATGAAAACCTAAACTATGCAAGTGACTATGAAAAGACCCCATTCTCTCAAGATGAAAACATAGGGTCTTACAACCCAATTCATGCAACAATTTGAATATATTTACCTAAATAAGGATACATACGATAATCTATCCAAATTTGACATATGACTTTTAAAAAACTAAAACTTTATTTTAACTATTAATTCTACTTGCTATATACTATATTTTTTTTTCACCCACTTAATATACGAGAACACTTAAATGTTTTCAATGCAACGAAGTTAAGAACACTTGTTTCCTTCCCATATCTCAAACTCTACCTTCATAAAATTTAACAAAATTATTGCATTGAAGTTGTAACCTTAAAATTAAATTTTTATTATTATGATAAATTCCAACCAGAAATGTTTTTTAAGACCACGGGAAACATTTAAAATCCCATTAGTTTCTCAAATACAGCTATAATATGATGTAAGTGAAAATAAAATATTGAATATTGTTTTTCACCATGAATATTTAAAATATTGTATATTATTTTTTACCACCCTTAAAAGCTTATAAGATCCCATTAGTTTCTCAAATACAAAATACAACTATAATACGATGTAGGTGAAAATAGTATTTTGAATATTTTTTTTCACACTAAAATTCAAAATATTGTATATTTTTTTTACCACATATTTTTTAACATTTTGAAAAAATTAAGTTTTAATTTTGTTTACAAAATCCTTCCAACGAGAATTCCGTATCAATTTTCTTTTCATAGGTCAGGAGCAAAAACAAGATTTTAGGAAACAACCAGATGATTCTACATTCTCATTTGAAAGGTCACAAATGAATGAAGAAAGGGGTAAGGGGCGGGGAGGGATTTGGTTTTATCGTAGTAGTATACCTGACCAACATAAGATATTCATTCCATTGATGGTGCTATGTCCCACTTTTAAATTCAAAACATTTTGGCCCCACATTCATTGTTCCACATAGAGGAGTACACACACCTCTTGCCTCGCTTCAAAATTCATTGTTTTTATGTAGCCATGGTTCAAAATCCATTTTTTTATGAGACAGAGTGTAAAACTGGAATAAGGGGATTAAATGCTAAAAAGGGCTACATTATGGTTGCTAAGGATGTTGCGAGAAGCCTCCGCACCTCACTTGGCCCCAAGGGAATGGACACGATGATCTAGAGCCCTAAAATGTTAATAATACATGTTAAGAAATTGAGAAGCAAGATGGATGTATGTTAAACATTTGAACTTTGGAGGATTATCATTTGGAGACAAAGCTAAGGCACAAGCTTAGGGAAACTTGTACATGAAAAATCACAAAGCTTATGGTTTCTAGATATTTTATGGGTTTGACTATTAAAAATTTCTGCTAAAACATGTTTTGATAGATTTTGTATAGTGATAGTTTCAACGACCTTTTAAATGAGGCATAATTGAGGGATTCTAGATCATTGTAAGTGTAACTTTAGGTATTCTATCACTGTTCATCATATTCAAAAAGTTAATTATCAAAGAGTTTCTTCAATGGTTGCTACCTTCGGCACCATTAGTACTACTACAATACTCACAATCCCAACAAATCCTTCCACGTATGCATTTATTTTCTTGGTATTTTCTTCCTTTAAATATGGAGTATGTCACAGCCTCTAGAAGCAAACCTAATGTACAATTTCATGGTTTTGAGCCTATTACTGACTATCCCCTTTACTTTCAAATTTTGCACCATGTTTTAGTGTAGTTGACTTAGGTTCACTTCGCTTCCTTAAGGTCAATCGGTCCATGCCAATAAGTAGTTTACAATACAAGACTTTAATCAAGATCACAATTTGGTTGTAAGTCCTTCAAAGATGCTTTTGGAGAGATTATTTGTAAGAATTTACAGGGTAAGTTCCTCAGACAGAACACCAAAAGGACACCGCTCACAAACAGATCACAAATCAATACACCAGTATTTTGACGTGGTTAAAACCCTCAGAGAGGGAAACAGTCCACGGTCTGTGCCAACGTGGCTACTACAGGCAATTTATTAATAAAAGAATGAAAATTTACATAAGTTTCTCTCATGCACGGTGAACCTATAAATGATCCTCCATGCGCTTTAAATAGAATTCATGGACCAATCGGGTGTCAAGCCACAGATCAAGTGTCGGTAATACCGAGGAGAGAATGAACCGTCGGATCACTACATATTGTGACCGTTAGATTGTAAGTTACAAATGTACATGTTAAAGAAACACACTTTACCTAACTCTATACTAGACCAAGTTATACTTAACTATTCCTACGTGTCAGAATATCCTAACACGAAATTACAAATAAACCAGAAATTACAACTACACTACTATCGCTATCGCTTGATAACTTAGTTCTATCTAAAATCTACGTTTTATACAACCCTTCGGCTGTAATAAAAAATTACATTCGTTCCAAATCAAGCCTGTCGGCTGAAACGAAATAACAAACAAAATTACAAAATTAAGCCAGAGGCTATAATAAGGTGTGAACTATTCGTTAGTCATTGACTTGATCCTCGACCATATCCCTGACTATCCTCCACGTTGAGTTCAACTCCGGATGACCACAACTGAATTGGATGACGTGGACCAATATGCCCATGTGAAGTGATCGAACTGTTACAGAGATCACAGAACGGATAGTCGCTGGTGGTGCAGGAATCTACCTCCACTAGATCAAGATAGTATAACAATTAATACTTTAGATTATCAAATACTTTAGATTATCAAATACTTTAGGAAAGTAAATATAAGTTACAATAAATATTAAAGGCACGAAATCTATTTAAAATGATTAATTAAGCACCTAATAAACCTTAAACATGAAATATGAAGTTTATGTAGGAATAGACAGTATTCTTGGACTAGTGCAGGAATGAGGAGGTTTATGTAGATAAATAGAGGTTAATGATTGTGGTTTTGTAATAGGAAGAGGGTAAAAATGGGGCATTTTGGCCTACCAACACCCCCTGTTAAGAAAAATTGTGCAATCCCTCACATCTCATGCCCAACTTGTTTCTTGAACTTTCCTTAAAATTGTCTTTCTTTAAACTGATATTCACTTACCATGAGTGTCCTCTCTGTCCAACAGGTACAATAGTTGTTGAGCATCTCTCCAGTAGTCACAGTTAACATACCATCTAAGAGAGTTGCATCAAGGGAAATCACCGAGAATAGTAATAGGGAATAAATTGAGCAAATATTAGTTTATTTGATAGTGTATGTTGATACTCAGTTGTTTATAGACAAGGGAATAACACTAACATGGATACAGATCAAAGAAACTTTTGCAAAGGACTTTGAGGGATACATAAAGGATTGGTAGGTTTATCCTAGTATTTGGTGGTCAGGGTAATACAAGGTTACATGCAGGTACCCTACCTTCCCATGTGTGGACACCATAAGTTGGATTGTCTCACATACAGATGAACAAACTATGACATTAAGTAGTGTCAATGCGCAAAAGTTTTCCACCTTTAGGGAAGAAGAATTTCAACAAATGTATCACTTGAATGGGCTAGTGAAGCAAATGAACTCACTTTTCTATGCCACCCACAATTACGTGAACACAAGAGACATTGTCAAGCACTGGGTGAAAGAGCCATTGAAGTTTCAGCAAAAACCCACCCATGTGTACAAGACAAAGTCCCTCAAGAAGGCTTACCAACTCTTGATTATATTTTCTTGCAGAATACATGGTCAAGATATCATAGAAACCTTTTCTGAAGGGTGAGCAATCTTACTATACTATGGCTCAACAATTTAAGGCCCATGTATCTCAGGCTTGGAATCCTCCCATCAATGAGAGAGAAAGGTTCTATATGTATACATACTTATTGGATGCAATATGTTCACAACAGTAGTTCCCTAGCATGAACTGGACATGGTTGCCACGAGAGGCTGTCGTGAACATCTATTGCAAGTTTCTTTCAAAATATAGTTATGGGGGAGCAATGGCACGACTAGCTGACCACTTTATTATTCTGCTATACAATATTATCTTTGAACAAGATCCACCTTGCATGTCCCAAGAAGTAATGGAGGTGATAGTAGACATTGCAGATTGATATGCTTCACTAGGTCACACCTTCATCAGAGTGTTTGGCTGAGATATGCCTCCGCATGTCTTACAAAGGTATGCCACTAGAAAACTGATCATTCAAGAAGTATCATACCACCTCGCTACACGATTGTCAGCAAAAATGCATAGGAAGAAGAAAGCACCATGGCCCACTCTTTCTTTGCGGATCAGATTATACGAGATTAAGAACTTGAAAGTTGCAGATGTCAAGGCTAAGGACATAGTGAAATTCAATTTTTTCACCAAGGACATTAATATGTATGATCCACACAGCATTTGCAAGGACCACTGTATGAGAGTTTACTTTCTGTGGATGAGTGGGGAATTCCATTGGCCAGAGGAGGATCCTTGGAGGTATTGCTACAATGCCTCTAGACTCAATGAGTTGCGCAGTATAACAAGGACGTTGAGAGCTGCTGTTAGGCCCCTATACTACTAGCGTAACCACTTATTGTTATTAGTACAACCTCCTTATTATATTGATGTACACATATAGTGCCCATATTGTTACTATTGTGCCCCATAGAAGCCCACTATTATTATTATTGTGCCCTTACATTATTATTGTTATGTTGGCTCTGATTATATTATGATCCCTTAGACTCCTATATATAGAAAGGAGGTCTTTTCATTTGTATCATCCAAGAATTGTTCATTTGTGTAATGTAAAGGAGGTCTCCCCCTCAAAGAGGCTGAATTCTAAGGTGTTCAACTATCTTTTCTATCTTTTTGTGAGCCGATTTCATAACATTTGGTATCAAAGCTTTGGATTCTAGGGTTTTTCTTATCCAAATAGGTCATCATGGAATTTTCGCTATAACTCCTTTTCTGCCACGTTTAAGAAGCGAACAAAAAAACCCATTTGAGACAAAATTTCATTGAACATCGGATCTGAATTTCAGAGCTTTTCGTGTTATATTTGCGGAGATATGATTTGAGGAAGTTGGTCTTTTTACAGACTCTTGAATTACATTCCAAACTGAAGACCTTGGGAAAATCATCATAACTTTTGTTTTGAGCATCAAATTGCAATTGCATGAGAATTTATAGAAAGAGGACGGACTGTAGTTTCCTGTATATATTTTTTAGAATCGAAGGTCAAAACAGTGACACGTGGCACTTCATACAAGTTCGCTCTTCTAAAAAGGTATATAATCAGGTTATCTTGGGAGGTTGTGCATAACTCTTTCTTGGAGAATCTAAATTCAATCAGACTGATGGCATTGGAAGGAGGACATAGAGGGTTACTGCAGGTCACAATTTCAGAACTAGAAGAATCAAAATTACAGAGTTTAGTCATTTCAAGATTGAGCTCCTAAAATCAAGAAAAGGCGATATGAGGAAGTTTGATGGCAAGGATTTGGTAAATTGGATACTTCAAATGGAGCAATATTTTGATCTACCTGGTTTACCACTATTACAAAAGGTATGTATTGCATCTTCATATTTAGAACCGAATCAATTTTTATGGTATAAAGGGCTTTGTTCTTGTAAACAACTTGTTACATGGTCAATTCTCACGGAGGAAACAATAGCACATTATGAGGATACAAAGAGCAACACCTTCTTTAGAGCAACACCACAACATTTGGAAAGAGTAAAAGGGCTTTGTGACATAGTGGAAAGAAAAATTATGGCAACAAGGAAGTCTACCCCTCGTAACTATAAAGATGGAAGTGTTGTTTCTCCTAGCCTTCCACAATCTACAAGGGCTACACCACAACAATTGGAAGAAAAAAGAGAAAAAGGGATTTGTTACAATTGCGATAGCAAATGCACTAAAGGTCATAAGTGTGTTGAGAAGAAATTATTTTACATAGAGCATGAAGGGGAGGAAGAAAAGGATCAAGAAACATCAAAAGAAGAGGATATACACTAAGACCAAACCCCAGAGAAAGAAGAAATGAATCAGACCATATCTTGTAAAGCATTGGCAAGAATTACCACTCCTCAAACTCTCAAGATAGAAGGACATATCAAGAAGAAAAATGTTCAGGAAGTGAAAGATCACATCGAGCGTCAAGAAATGAATCCAACCATATCTTGTAAAGGATTGGAAGAAAATACCACCCCTCAAACTCTAGAGATAGAAGGACATATCAAGAAGAAAAAGGTTCAAGCAGTGAAAGATCACATCGAGCATCAACGACAAGTTCTCCAACTTTTAAAGGATAATGCCACTTTGGTGCAAAATCAAATGAAACAACAAGTAGATCAACATCGTAGTGAAAAATGTTTTGATGTAGGTGATTGGGTATTTTTACTGCTACATCTCAAGCAAACTATTTATGAGAAGAAAATGTTGGCAATACTACATGCACTTAAAAAATGACGACCTTACTGAATGGGAAGACACTTCAAGGTAAAAATGGATCATGATAGTCTTAAATACTTTTTAGAACAACTATTATCTTTAGAAGAATAGAAAAAATGTGTCACAAATATGTTGG
>APFE031474726.1:64546-77158 GCA_000404065.3 Pinus taeda
CCCCCTCGAAGAGGCTAAATTCTAAGGCGTTCAACTATCTTTTCTATCTTTTTGTGAGCTGGTTTCATAACAGTTGTTCCATAGGTAATAACAGTTCTGGAAGCAACAACAACAGTAGCAGAAGGCAGTAATCCCATGTAGGACAAGGGAAAGAGGAAGATTGTTGATAGTCTACAGGGAGAGAAAATATGCAAAATGAAGGTAGATCCTGTTATGTCAAAGGAATCTTTGGAAACAGAAGAAAAGAGGAAGCAAAGGATGTAGAGAGAAGAGTGGAGGAAGAGAGAAAAGCAGAGGTTGCGAGAACTAGAAACAAGTTTCAGGAAACAGAGAAGAAGCTGAAGGAAGAACAAGAGTTGATGAGGATACAATGAGAAGAGAAGCAAAAGTAGAAAGAAGAAAAAAGGCAAGGCACCATGACAGAGGAAACAACACAGATACAGGTTAAAGACGCAGAACAACAAACAACTAAGGAGGGAGGTGAACAAATGCAAGATCATAAGCATGCTGAGCAGATTGAGCAATTAATAGAAATGATAGATATGGAGTTGGAACAGGAGTCACTGCATGAAGATGTTGACCTAATTCCAAGAGCACCTTAGTTCATCCCTCAGTATCCACCACCTCCAGCAGTAGAGCCAACCTCAAGCTAGCAAGGAGATGTTGTTCTCCTTGATGATGATCTGGTCATGAATGTCTACAATCTATCATTTGATGAGCTCCATAATAGGATTGTACAAGCAAATAAGAAGCACTTTCTGAATGATCACGCATCACCTACATTCATCAAAGAAAGGGTGATAGTGTCAGACACTAAGAAGCATCCAACTGTCATTATCAGAGCCATCTTGGCCTATGCGGAAGCAACAAGATCAAATGGTCAGTATCTAATGGCCAAGAATGAGCAATTGCAAAAAAAACTTATAGGCTACTAGGAAAGAGGCAGAATAACTCTGAACAATAACGCAAAATTGATTTTCCGCATTGGGGGAGATGAGAATTATTATCACTCCTCTAGATCTCCAAGGTTGAGGAAGAGTCCAGATGAGGTAACCACAGACCAATATTTTGACTTGGTAGCTAGCCCTACCAAGCCGGAGAGGGCTCTCTCCAAAATATCACAGCCAAGAGGGCTGGATAGATTAGGGTTTTAGACTAGATGTAAAGTGCAGAGGGTTGTTTGATTTGATTTGGTTGGGTAGTCACAAGGATGAGTGAATTAGGTCAGAGAATGAACTAGGTCAGGGCAAAGTGAATTAGAATTGTAGACATATGATGGGGCAAGGTACTTTAAACTTTGCAGTATAGTGATGATATGGTTTAGACTAGTGAGATGCTAAAAAGAGCATGAGGGTCATGAATGGTTTTTAAATTGAAGAAATGAAACAATCTATGATGATTTTCCCAAAACAGAGCATACAAAGATGAATTCTGCTTATCACACCTTGAAAAGCAAACATAATTAGAGTGAAATGGATCCTTAAAGGAAAAAAAAAATCACACATATGAAATTGAAGAAGAAACAAGATAAAAATTCCATGCCACAGGAATCCCACCAAAATAGCTACAACTTCATCCAATATATTCCATGCCAAAGTTTGAAACACTAATACAATGTCCAAGAGAGTCCAACTATAGAATTACTAATAAATTACATAATATATGCCTCAAACCATCTCATCCTAGTCTCAGGGGTTGAATCCATGAGAGGATGAGCAGTTACAACAAAAATTGAATTGATAGCTAGAGTGTAGGGTGGTCAAAGTGACTCATCCCTAACTTAAGAAAACTAATTCATTACAAGTCATGAAGGCCATTTACCTAATGTACTTACCCTAGGTAATAGTAAAAACATAATAATTACATCAATTACATCAGTAAAAAAATGATTTCCCGTAGATAAAAATCAATTTTGGAGAGAAACAATGAAACACTGGGCCACCTATCAAATTCGCAACGCTAGTGTCAAATACGTAATGCCATATTCAGATCCACTTTTTCCTCCCTTACATGTGTCCAAATCGAGCCCAAGATAGCTCACTGGAAATATTATCTAGTCTAGTTTCCAAATCTGCCTTTATTTTTCACAATGGGCTTGATTTGACCCTCCAAAACTTCATTCTCCCAAGACTGGTCAAAAAGTGCAGAATGAGGGTGAAAAAATGAAGTGTGCTCTTGAAGGAAACTTTTGGAGGTATTACTAAACACAAAATTGATCTCATGATAGCCCATTTAAAATATATTTATGTCTAGTTACCATTTGACTCATCAAGCAAGTCATTTGGACAATCCAGCTAGGAGAAAAATGGATTTTCCTAAGGGCACTCCAAAAGTGCAGCAACTCTCTTGTAGTAACTCTAGTTTTGACATTTCTCCAAAACCATAACACCTGTGTAAAAAATGAAGGAGTTTTTTCATCCTTGGACTATTATGGATAAAAGACTCTCTCACTTTTGAAAACTTCATCTCGGTTTGGCTAGAAACATGCTTTGAAGCAAAAATGGCCCTATGTGTGGCACATGATTTGTCCCTTGGAATGAATTCTTGAAAAATGATGGAGACATGATGTTTATGAGTTGGAATGGCCTCCTACATGCTGAAATGACCTCCCTTAGGCCTCCTCTACTCAGATGTCTCTAATTCCATAGCCAACCCTAGCTCAGTGGGAGGGGAAATTAGGGTTTAGTGTAGGCAAAACAGGGGATTTGGGAAATTTATAGGAATGAAGGGAAATAAAGGGGATAGGGGGCTTCTAAATTCTTATGAAAATTTTGGGAGGTAGGGAGGGATGTTAGGAAGTAAGGGAAACTGGAATTTTAAGGATTGAGCGAGGGGAAGGGGTTCGAAAGGGTGAAACACATGCCTAGTCCAGAAACATGTCAAAAGCGTAGCAATAGGCTAGGGTTTGTACAAAATTGATGATTTCAAGTGATAAGAGTGATGGGAAGTGTTTAGGAAGGTATATTAAGTATAGGTTAAGGCGTAAGAGCATCAAGATACAATGTTTGTCGATGATTTAACCTTGGAGGTCATGAAACCAAGAAAAATGTCCTTAGAACCCTAGGAGAGGGAAATCAGAGGAATGAGCTTGGAAAAAGATCAAGGCAGGTAGATGGAGTGTACGTGAGTGAGGTTTTTTTTACTAGGGATACAATTAGTGAGTAAATTTTTGAACGAGGACATAGGTGGAATGACAAAAATTTCTGAGCGAGACCCTAATATGAATATGAAAAGAGGAGTTTTGATCACTAATTGAAGTATGCAAATACTAACACTAACATCGGCCTTATTGGGGATGGAAGCTCCTTGGAGGTGTCAAGAACACCATAGACCAAGTGCCTAACAATGTGGGCCAAAACTGTCAAAAAATTACAACCAACCAAACTGAACACTGAAAACACACACATTGCAAACTGTAAACTAGATGTTGAAGGATGCTTGTCCAGGAAGCTTATTGCACACTTATCCTACACTAATCTTTGCAAAATCACTTAATCAAGTGATACTAAAGTGCCAAATCAACCAATAAAGTAGTTGTTGTAACGATGAGGTTGTTTGGTGGTGCTTAGACCGGAACATAATTGGAAATTTACCAGCAATATATACACATAATACCTCTTGCTTTGTAAAAGGAAGTCTGGTTTGTCATTCAAACTAAGAAAATATTCCATATATGCTGCTATAGGATCATAAAAACCAAATTCTATCTGCTTCCCCAACTCCTTAATATATGCTCTTGGCTGGAGATTGTCACATCCCTGTTGTAAATCAAAACATCCGTCAATCCAACCATCCAAGGGAAGCCTTACCTTTTCTTCTTTGGGAGGAAGGAGAGTTTCCAAGAATTGTTTAGGATCTTGGAAATCATATGATTCAATTTGAACATCCAATAGTTCAATTTCATTTTCTAATCTTTCAACAACTAAACGAAGAAAACAATTTTTACTTTCAGGTGTGAGTCGGCTGGATTTCAAACAACGAAATATTGATGTTGAGAAATTCTGATCAATCTGAAACTCTACTAACTCATTCCTTAAAGTTAGTAATATTTCACTAGATAAAGGATTTGCCACATACCCTGTCATCGGTGATTACCATCAATGCTCTAACATCTGGATTCTTTGGCAGTGAAGTCGCTTTGAACTTTGAAGCTCGGGATCTTGAACAATGGAGTCGCTAGGTGGATGATTCATCCTTCTTGTGTTCGACTGCTATCCACCATATACAACCAGATCTAAGTCATTGTCGTTCTTTCTCGAGGAAGATAGAGCTTTCGGTCCCCGACAACAATGCCAGTATGTTATCACTTCTCCAGATCTCCAAGGCTAAGGAAGGTTCCAGTTGAGGTAACCACAGACCAATCTTTTGACTTGGCAGCTAGCCCTACCAAACCGGAGAGGGATCTCTCCAAAGAATCAAAACCATGAGGGTTGGATAGATTAGGGTTTTAGGCTAGTTGTAAAGTGTAGAGGGTTGTTTGATTTGATTTGGTTGGGTAGTCACAAGGATGAGTGAATTAGGTCAGAGAATGAACTAGATCAAGGTAAAGTGAACCAGAATTGTAGATCTGATGGGGCAAGGTACTTTAAACTTTGTAGTATAGTGATGAGATGGTTTAGCCTAGTGAGATGCTAAAAAGAGCATGAGGGTCATGAATTCTTTTTAAATTGAAGAAATGAAATAATCTATGATGATTTTCCCAAAACAGAGCATACAAAGATGAATTCTGCTTATCACACCTTGATAATAAAAAATAATTAGAGTGAAATGGATCCTGAAAGGAAAAAAAAATTCACACATATGAAACTAAAGAAGAAACAAGATCAAAATGCCATGCCACAGGAATCCCACCAAAATAGTTGCAACTTCATCCAATATATTTCATGCCAAAGTCTAAAATACTAATACAATATCCAAGAGAGTCCAATTGTAGAATCGCTAAGAAATTACATGATATAGGCCTCAAACCAACTCATCCTAGCCTCAAGGGTCGAATCCATGAGAGGAGGAGCAATTACAACAAAAAATGCACTGATAGCTAGAGTGTAGGGTGGTCAAATTGACTCATCCCTAACTTAAGAAAACTAATTCATTACAAGTCATGGAGGCCATCTACCTAATTCAATTACCCTAGGTAATAGTAAAAACATAATAATTACATTAACGACACCAATTACATCAGTAAAACAATGATTTCCCATAGGTTAAAATCAATTTTGGAGAGAAACAATGAAAAATTGGGCCACCTGTCAAATGTGCAGCGCCAGTGTCAAACACACAATGCCATCTTCAGACCCACTGTTTCCTACCTTCCATGGGTCCAAATTGAGCCCATGATAGCTCATTGGAAATCTTATCTAGTTTGGTTTCGAAATCAGCCTTTAGTTTTCAGACTGGGCTTGATTTGACCCTCCAAATCTTCATTCTCCCAAGACTGGTCAAAAAGTGCAGAATGAGGGTGCAAAAATGAAGTGTCTCTTGAAGGAAACTGTTGGAGGTTTTCCTCAAGTCCAAATTGATCTCATGATAGCCCATTGGAAATAGATTTCTTTCTAGTTATCATTTGACACATCAAGAAAGTCATTTTGACAATTGAGCTAGGAGAAAAATGGATTTTCTCGATGGCACTCCAGAAGTGCAGCAACTCTCTTGTGGCAACTGTATTTTTTACATTTATCCAAACCCATAACACCTGTGTAAAACCTGAAGGATTTTTTTCATCCTTGGACTATTATGGATAAAAACCTCTCTCACTTTTTAAAAATTCATCTCGGTTTGGTTGGAAACATGCTTTGAAGCAAAATTGGCCCTATGTGTGGAAATGATTTGTCATTTGGAATGACTTCTTGAAAAAAGATGGAGACATGATGTTTATGAGTTGGAATCACCTCCTACTTTCTAAAATGACCTCCCTTATGCCTCCTCTACTCAAATGTCTCTGATTCCATAGCCAACCCTAGCTCAGTGGGAGGGGAAATTAGCATTTAGTGTAGGCAAAACAGGGGATTTGGGAAATTTATGGGAATGAAGGGAAATAAAGGGGATAGGGGACATCTAAATTCTTAGGAAAATTTTAGGAGGTGGGGAGGGATGTTAGGAAGTAAGGGAAACTATAATTTTAAGGATTGAGCAAGGGGAAGGGGTCCAAAAGGGCGAAACACATGCCTTGTCTAGAAAAGTGTCAAAAGCGTAGAAATATGCTAGGGTTTGTAGAAAAATGATGATTTTGAGTGATATGAGTGATGGGAAGTGTTTAGGAAGGTATATCAAGGATAAGGGAAGGTGTAAGAGCATCAAGATACAAGTTTTGTTGATGATTTAACCATGGAGGTCATGAAACCAAGAAAAATGTCCTCAAAACCCTAGGAGAGGGAAATCAGAGAAATGGGCATGGGAAAATGTCAAGGGAGGTAGATGGAGTGTAGGTGAGTGAGTTTTTTTACTAGGGCTACCATTAGTGAGTAAATTTTTGAATGAGGACCTAGGTGGAATGAAATTTTTTTTGAGCGAGACCCTAATATGAATGTGAAAAGAGGAGTTTTGATCACTGATGGAAGTATACAGATACTGACAGTAACAAGAATAACGAGACTTTCTGAAGTATCAACACTTGGAGAAACCATGTGGAAGCTCTATGACAAGTTTGTCACCATGCATAAAGAAGTTTTATGTTTTCATGGCCTACAACATCAGAGCAAAGAGTTTTTTAAAATATACATGCTTCCATCGCTTATGTATAGGAGTGGGCAATGTAGTTCAAAGGGGCCCCGCTTTACTTAGTGAAGAAAATGAATCCACAGGTAGAGCTAGAGAAAACGGAGGTTTGAATATTTATTTAGAGCAACAAGCAGCTCGCCACATTCATTGGTAGCACACAAGCCTCATATGTGTGGTTGTATAGTAGTTTGGATGTCTTGGTGAGAACTCACTAGATCCCATCGATCTGTTCCCTCACCAAAGCTAAACCCAAGAGCCAAGTTTGATAGGAGGTTGAAGAGTACTTGGAGCAGTTAATACAGGAGGCCTCAAATGAAGACTTGGAGTTGAAAACACACAAGATGTGGAAGTGCATCGATGGTCTTGTCAATGTGAAGACAATATTTCTCATGCTTTAGAACGAGTTGGACACAGGTTCCAAGACAGTGTACCCAGATGCCGTGGAGGCTAGAGTCCACTTCTAATAAGACACCATGAAGTAGTTTGAGGACACAATCACATAGTACCAAGATTGGCACCAATATGTGACCAAGAAGTAGCAAGTGGAGGTTGTTGAGTTGGACTTCTCCTAAACTCCAGCATCATAATGTTGTGTCTTGTTAGGTTATCTCTACCCTATTTTGTCTTATATGGGTATGAGTGGGAAATGTAATATTATTTGTAATTATTTTGTACATGAAATTCCAAGTGTCAATATTGGAATTGAAAACTCACCATGTAATGTAATGTGCCATTTTGTAAAGAAGTTGAAGAGTCATGAGGATAGTCCAAAGGTCACAAAGGGTAGTTGAAGACTCACCCCCGTCTTGTTATAAATAGAACCTCATAACTCATAGAACAAGCTTTTTTGAGCCAATATTTTAGCTAGGCTCAGGCTTAGAAAGAGCTTGGGAATATTGTGAAGAGTGTTGGTCGATAGATTTGCCCATTTTTACCTGCTTTTATCCATTTCACCTTACTCATTCCATAGTTTTGTGAGGTTAATTTATGTCTCAAAACAATGAAGGTATATTAATTTGGAATGTCTTTTTGAAATATTGATTAATGAAATGTAGTCGTGGGGAAACACTTCCTATGCGAATTGTTGATTAAGGTTCTTTTGAAGAATCAAGAAAATGATGATCAGTAGGCTACGAATTAGCGCAAAGGCTATTAATGAGCTGACAATGTTATTCCTAGACAGAGGCTGCAACGATGTTCAACTAACGATGAGCTGATGGATTGATACAATTTCTATCTTTTGATTTATGTTTTTGTTTTAACGATTATTGTATATTTGCAAGTAGACAGAGTGTCGTAATTTCTAAGTTTCTTAATACTATTTTTGTAATGATATAATGTATAAGTAATGGTTATCGGGGCATAAATTGTTAGGTAAAATTGACTCGGGGTTTGAGTCAAGGTTGACATGGTTAAACATCAGTGGTTTGGGCACATGGCATAGTGTACCCATGGTATTATAGGCCATGGCATTGCATGTAATGGAGCCTATAAAAGGATGAGAGAAATTCATTGTAATGTAGGCTTGAGAGGTGAGCGGTGGAGGCTCACTTGGCCATCTTGGCTAGGATTTTGGCCAAGGATAATGAGATGTCATTGGTTTGGGTTTTCCCCAGAGTTGGGGTTTTTTCCTGATAAACTTTTATGTTTATGTGTTTATGGTTGTTGTTGATTATTTTTTTATTATTCATCTCGGTAAATATTAGTAATTAATTTATCTCTCTACTAAATACTTAACCATTGGTATCGGGGCCAAGAGTTGGATTCAATGGGACACTTCTATCACTAACATTTTATGGTCTAATGAATAAAGCTCAGTAGATATACTATATTGATGTAGATCTAGGATCATTTTATCTTGATCTAGAATCAAGAAGGTATTTACGGGATCCTTTTAAGTGGTAAAAGGATCATAGTAACAAGGTGGTGTTGGTAAAGAAGTTGGTGGAATAAAATCAGTGGCAGGTTTGATGTTGCACTCAGATCCAAACAGAGTTCATGAGAAATAAAGTTCTATTGCCAAGGGTTTATGGCTTGATGAATGTGGATGAAGAGAACAGAGGGGATCATTGGCATAGAAAGCAAGCAGCATGGTGACGGGCACGACATATGTACGCTTTGGTGGAGGGCTTGATACTCCACCAAATTCTCACAAACCTCTACACGCGAGGCACGCCAAAGGAGGGTTTGGAAATGATGCTGAGAAAACGTGTTGAAGAGGAGGCACTGGATCTCAGTGGAGGACCTAGCGGCCATGTAGCCTATGGTACTCTCGATAGTCAAAGAATTAGTCTTTGAGAAGTGGTGGCAATGAGTTCAAGCCCTGAGAGTTTCACATCGTGCTTGTATGTGTCAGGAATCAACACAACAGAGATTGTGTCGGGTTGCATAGATCAGGGTCAAGGTCGAGAAGCGTCCCAAGCCTACAACATCTATGCTATGCCTGCACTTTTTGGCATGAAGATAAAAATTGATACCCTGATGGCGAAAAAGGAAAGGGAAGGGATGATGGATTTTTTGTTGATGCACCGTCCATTGGATTGTTCCAATCTATGACCAAGGAGGAGAGTGCGATCTATAGGATTAGTCCATGGCTTTCGGATTAGATTGTGATCCGTGGTGGATAAGAATATTCTCCCTCTTATCAAGATTGTAATTACCAGGTGTATTCAGTGTGGGTGTATTCTATTTTGTTGTATTTCATAGGGTCCCCCTTGCAGTGGTCTTCTGTTTCAGACATGGAGTTGATGGGAGACAACCATTAGATATGAAAGGAGAGGCAGATCCTGATGCTGTGGTAGTCGCTACTTACGAGATCTGATGGTGTCAGGATTCCAAATTTGGAAACATTCTCATCAACTAATGATATGTAAACATCGGAGCTCCTTCCAACTTCGGAGGAGTAGGAGGAAGAGAACTACATATGGACACATCTTTGGAATTTCTGAGCTGTTTGAGTTTGATGGACATTGAAGCAGAAAACTGCATTTTTTTATTCATGTTAACTTAGTTTGAACGTGGGACATCATTTTGTCCGAGTCAAAATGTGTTTGGAGTGAGTATTGTAGGATGATAGGAGATCGACCATGATATTGGGTGTTTTTTGGAATTCGCCCAAGATTCGGTTGTTCCCGACACTAGAAGCCTTTGAGGGAGACCTCGTTACCATTAAACCCAAATAGCTTATTATGTTTTAGCAATGGATTTAAAACGTAAAAGTGAGAGAAGATATGTGAAAGTGGATTAATGAACCATCTACTGCCAAAAAAAAAAACCCGAGTTAAGTTTAAGGGGGGATTGTTGGGTAAAATTGACTTGGGGTTTGAGTCAAGGTTGACCTGGTTAAACAATAGTAGTTTGGACACATGGTATAATGCACCCATGGTATTATTTCCCATGGTATTGCATGTAATGGAGCCTATAAAATAGTGAGAGAACTTCATTGTAATGTAGGCCTGGGAGGTGAGTGGTGGAGGCTCACTTGGCCATCTTGGAAAGGATTTTGGCCAAGGATAATGAGATCTCATTGGGTTGGTTTTTCCCCGAAGTTGGGATTTTTTCCCATTGAAAATTTGTGTTTATGGTTATTCTTGGTTATTTTTTTATTATTCATCTTGTTAAATCTTAGTAATTAATTTATCTCTCTTTGGTAAATACTTAATAGAAATGCGAATACTAGATCTGAGAGGTGTAACAAAAGAGTTTATGGTATTCCTTTCTTGATCAATGCAATTTTGATTTCATGAACTTCATGTAATATATGACCTTGCCACAACCCTGATCGAAGAGTTGGACCCACTCTCGTGATCAGGTGTTGTTGATTAGTTGTGTGCATATATTTATATTTGTTGTATTTTCCTTTCTATTATTGTTAATGATTTATCGATTTCATGTTGCTATGAATTCAAATTGTTACTCTAATTTGGTGTTACTATCATTAGCTTGTTGTTACTCAATCGTTATGTTGGTTTGAATGTTCAATGTTAGGTAGGGAGCCTATGGCCTGCATAGAATTTGCACGGTAGCCTTGAAACAATTAATGGGCCTTGGGTTGAAAATAAATGTGGGGAAGGGTGAAACCTATAATTCATATATGAACACCAACATTTTGGCGTCGTTTCTGGGGAGGCTAGCTAAGGCACAAAAGTACAACTAATATTGACCATAGGAACACTCTCTCATCCTGATTAGGTATTTATTACCTCTTTCAGGACCCTAGCTTTAGGTTTTGTGACTGCTTTATTTATTTTTTTATTTTCTTGATTCTAGGAACACTCTCTTGCGCTAGTTAGCCGAAGTCTGTACTAAACCTCTTCCAGGACCTGAGCTTAAACTATTGGATTATTTATTTTCCTGTCAATTATAGAGGCCATCCTCTTGTCCTAGTCAAGAAAGTTTTTTTTTACTCTATTCCAGGACCAGAGCCTTAGATTTGTTTGTATGTTTTTCCTTCACTTTCAGATTTTATGAACAAAGAAACGAACAAAAGGGGTAGAAGAAAATCCCCAAAAAGAGGGAGGAAAGGTCTAGGTAGAGTTACCTATATCCAAGTGTTACCTATAGTCAAGAGCTAAGTCAGGAGCATCATCACAAGTTGTTGTTAGGGTTTGATCTGGATAGGTGGTAAATACTAAGACTTCACCAATAATTGTTGAACATAATGATGATGAAGTCTCAAAACCAAAGCCTAGAAACCCCTCTAGAAAGACCGGGGGTGATTCGATATAGATTACCATGGAACAATAGTCCCCCTCTCAAAAATGTGTCACTTGAGGATGTTAGATAGACCCGCCTTATCCTAATAGGTTATCCTTGAGCAAACAAATTCCTCAACCTAAATTTGACTTTTTGGGGGAATTACAGAACTTATTTGTCAAAATCCCATTACTTCAAGCTATGAAGGATGTGACGATCTATGCTAAAACGATTAAGGAATTTTTTTCTAAAAATCCTAGAAGAAAACTGAAAGACCCACCCACTATTCATGTCATGGGAAAATTATCAAACATAATGTTGGGAAAAAATACACCCGTCAAATCTGGTGATCCAGGAAACCTGATTCTTATAGTAAAAATTAATGGAGTTGATATCCCAAATGTGTTGGTAGACCTGGGAGCTGCAATTAGCATTATAACATCAGAAATTGCACTTACCCTCGGCCTACTTGGCCTTAAACCAACCCCTACAATCCTAGAACATGCAGACCAATCCATTGTAAGACCAGTAGGGAAGTTGGAAGCTGTAACCATTTATGTATATTCTTGGCAATACCTTGTCGATCTTTTGGTGTTGCACACTCAATCTCTAGCTAGGGGGAATCCTTTGATTCTAGGTAGGCCTTGGCTCACTACCGTAGATGTTAACATTTGGTGCCGATAAGGAAATATGGTAATATCCAATGGAGAAATCACAAAGAACCTTGTTCTTTACCCCCCTGCAGAACTAATTTTGTTGGTCAAACCAAGATTTACTTTAGCACAAAAGTCTCCACCCACGAATGAGCCTAAACCTGGAAATGAATATATTAGACCAATTCTTACCATTCGTGAAGCTCTCTATTTTAAGGATGAAATGGAAGATGATGTTATTAGCATATTTATTAGTAGTCCCAATTCTGTTTCTAGTTCGACCCGACAACCATTAGAGTTTATTATGAGTTGCACTACTTGGGAAACTATTGAACCAGAAACAAAAATTGAAAATGTTCCTATCACTGCACCCCATAATAGTATTCCAGTATAAATTGATCCAGGGAAAACATTGAACGTTAATCCTAATATTTCACCTTCCCAGACTGAACAATTGTTGAAAGTTCTATGGGATTAGAAGGAAACCTTTGCTTGGGAATATACATATATGAAAGGAATCCTTGCTAATCTATGTACCCCTCATATA
>APFE031474726.1:78176-95131 GCA_000404065.3 Pinus taeda
AATGTTGACCTTTTCGAAAACCGCAAAGAAGGATGAATCTTGCTTTTAAAAACATTGTCAAGGAAGATTTGCAGAAGTTATTGGATGTTATTTATCCAATTTTGGATAGTCAACGGGTATCCCCACTAGTCATTGTTACAAATAAAAATGGAAAGTGGAGGATTTGTTCTGATTATAGGGAATTGAATAAAGCAACCCAAAAATACGACTTTCCCTTACCTTTTATTAATTAGTTCCTTGACACACTAGTCAGGAAGAAGTTCTTCTCCTTTTTGGACGGATTCAGTGGATATAACCAAATCCAGATAACTCCTGAGGATCAGGATAAAACTACTTTTATTTTCCCTTGGGGAATTTTTTCATACCAAGTTCTTCCTTTTGGCCTTTGCAATGCACCTGCTACCTTCCAACAGGCGATATTGGGAATTTTTTCTGATCTAGTTAATGACAATGTTGAAATTTATATGGATGATTTCACCCCATATGGAGATTCTTTCAAAGAAGGTCTGGAGAATTTATAAAAAGTACTTAAATGATGTAAACAAACTCATGTTTCGCTTAGTACAGTAAAATGTCATGTGATGATGGAAGAATGGATAGTTTTGGGGAATTTACTTTCAGCTACAGGAATACAGGTTGATCATGCTAAGGTTGAGGTAATCTTAAACTTTCCTATACCGAAGACACCAATGAATATACATATCTTTATTGGTTATGTTGGGTATTATCGACACTTTATAGAATTTTTTTCTAAAATAGCATTTCCACTTTTCCAATTACTATCTAAAGATGCATAATTTGTGTGGAATGATGCATGTGAAGCAACTTTTTTAGAAATCAAGAATCTAGTTTATAAAGCTCCAATATTACACGGCCCTGACTCAAAACTTCCATTTCATATCTCCACATATGCTTCTCATACAGCAATAGGGGTGGTTTTGGGACAATAGGAGGACAAGAAGTCGTATGCGATTTACTATGTCAGTAAGAATTTAACTCCTGTTGAACTCAATTATACGGTAACTCAAAAAAAGAAAAAATAAACAAATAAATAAATAAAAATAAAAAAATTTGGTTGTCATTTACATTGTTAATAAATTTTGGCATTATATTACAGGGTACCCCACTTTCATGCACATAGACCATTCAACCATCAAGTATCTGATGAAAAAACCTATAACTCTTGGTCGAATTACAAGATGGTTGTTATTGATACAAGAATTTGATATTAATATTGTAGATAAACCAGGAAAAGATAATGTGGTAGCAGATTTCCTGTCTAGGTTGAATATTAATGATGAAGATACACCTATACAGAATAGTTTTCCTGACGAGCATCTTATTGCAATCTCTACTCACACCCCTTGGTATGCAGATATTGCTAACTATCTTTCTATAGGTAAGGTACCTCATCATTTGTCGTACAGGTTACAACGAAGAATCATCCAAAAAAGTGCTCGTTATACATGGATAGAGGGATACCTCTTCTACAACAGGCCAAATCTGCAAATTCGATGTTGTGTAAGGGAGGAAGAGATTCATGATATTTTGAAAGCCGCCCATGACGGTCCTTTTGGAGGAGATTTTGTAGGCAAGCGAACTGGTCATAGGGTGTTGCATACGGGATAATATTGGCCCTCTATTTTCCATGATGCTAGGAAGTATGCCCGGGGGTGTGGCTGCTGCTAACAAATGGGTTAGCCTAGTCGATCAAATGAAATTCCACTATAGCCTCAATTAGTCCTTGAGCCCTTTGAAAATTGGGCTATCGATTTTGTTGGGATATTTAATCCTCCTTCTCATCAGAAATTCCATATTCTCATATGCACAGATTACGTGTGTTAGTGTTAGCGTCTTCACATTGCCATCAGTGATCAAAATTCACTCTTTTGTATTCATATTAGGAGTCCCATTCTCAATGATTGCATTCCATTAGGTCATGGATCAATTGATGGTAGGCACATTTCATTTTTTTCTCTAATGACACATATCTGCTGACCACTTTTCATGTGTGATTTAGTCAATGGTTCAGGTCCAGGTTCATTTTCAATCTATTTCATCAAATAGGTCTTAGTTCTTAGGTCTTAGGGCTTCACCATGTCAAATTTTCAGTAACCATTGACCAATAAGGGTCAGCAGACATATGAGGATGACAATAATCCTTAGGAAAGCTTCAAAATCATAATTGTAAATTTAATAAGTTTTTCACCTCAAAACCAGTTTGAGGTGAAAACAGAGCATTGGTTTTTATTTGTAAATTTCATGTAATTTCATCATTTCTCATATGCAATTAATAAGTCTCACGCTGCTCCTTGTCACTTGCTGATATTTCCAAATACATGCCACTGCAAAAACAAAAGATCATCAAATATTAGTTCATCTATTTTAAGCAAAAAGGCAAGCATCCAAAAAACAGAGTATTTGAGAAATCCAAAAGACATTATAAAGTGGGTTTTGGAGAGTGAAAAATCAAAAGTGCCCAAGCCATATAAAGGTCATTTCTTTCTCAACTTAATTCATTGTTTTAATTGAAGTTGATGAGGAAAATCACGATTTTAAGGAATCATTGAGCAAAGGGAGGAAACTGCTGTGTTTTTGGAGGAAACTGCACGACGCTACGCACCAAAACTTGGCGCTACGCACCTGGGCTTTTTTCTCCAGTGTTTTTTTGAATGGGCACTATGCACAAGAGCTGTGCTACACACCTGGGAAGTGTGCTATGTGCCTAGGAAGAATGCTATGCACCTGAGGTTTGGGCCACAAACAGCTGCAGATTTCATCAAATTGCTTCCAAACACCCAAATTCTTCCATAGCAAGTAACATCTCTTTTCTTATAGGCAAGAATTGTTGCATAAGCTTTTGGGTTGTGTTGTCTCTCAAAACATTAAACCTTAATTAATGTTGAACCCTAATTGTTGTTGTCTCTCAAATACACTCATTGTTGTTGTCCCATATCATTTTTACTGTTTCCCAACCCATCCTCCCATACATAATTCCCTCCCTAAAACTTTTCCTTACAATCCCAAACCCTATACTCATATACCCCAAACCCTACCATACTCCCAAACCCTACACCATTCATTAACCCTACTTATTCCTCACATCCCTTTCCCATCCTTGTTCACCCTCACTTACTTTCTTATCCAAAATCTCTTCATACTCATCTTACCTACATTCACTAATCCATCACTCCTCATTTACCACAAAGACAAACAACAGTACAATAATGGAGAGGGAGAGTGAGCATGAAATGGAGGAAGAGACACATAGTGACAGTTCTAGAGAGAGAGACACTCAGGGCAGAAGGCCTCATAAGGGAGGAAAACATATCAGAGGGGAGCCCACCAGTCTGAGGGAGCTGCAAGCCTGCCCATCTGCCCTTTCTTGTTTCAGACATCAGTCATGTTTCAATTTTTACGAAATGGTGGAAAGGGTAAAATCTCATCATGAATTAGCAAGGTTGTTTGTGACACACTTGGAAAACAATGAGGTAAACCTTGCTGGGGTTACATTCACATTGTCACTAGCTACCATTTCAAAGGCTACATGTATTCCAAATGTGGGTGAAAAGTGGAACAAAGGTCAGTACATTGACAAGGAGTACTATGGGCCTTACATTAAAGCCAAATATCACAACAAACTCAATAGAGTATTCCCCTTTAAATTCTTGGAGGATAGGTTTGCTCCATTGATGAAGATCATCATCAAGTACTTTACTTGTTAAGGTAGGTTCTCCATACTGTATGCCTACCACATTAGATTGTTGATGCATCTCACTAGGGTGAGAATGATGAATATCCCCTACTTCATATTCAGGAACATAGAGAGATGGCATTCATTGTAAAGAAGAAATCATACCCCCAGCAGCTAACCAACATCTACCACTTCTCTGTGATTAAAATCATTGTTTTGCATCAGCTGAACCTACTTAACATACCATGGGAGACCTTCATTTCTCATGAAATGTTCAAAATCTCTCAAGACTTTTCATCAGTGCCACATGAAGAAGGTGGACCTTTAGGACTGGAAGCTTTTTGCAGCTGCTAGGTGAGTATTATCTCCACAAGGTGTGGAAGGGGTCTCACCTTCATCTTCAGTCCAAAGGAAAACGTTATCTCCACCAAGAGTGGAAGGGGCTTTTCCCTTCTTCTTTAGCTTAATGGGTATAGGTTGGGCAGCAACACAAGGGCAAAGGTAAAGGCAAGAAAGAGATGCATGAGAAGGATCTTAGTGATGGGTAAGAGAGAGATTTTGACATTGTTGATCATGAAGAGGCACAAGCAGTTGATGTCATTGATTTGGAAACTCAAGGTACAAAGATTACTAAAGACATGATCATCAAGGGGCAAGAGGCCGAGATACAAGCCTTTTCAGTTAATTTAGGGAGGGAAAAGTGGATCATCAATTATCTGGAGCAAGAAAACAAACAATTGACCGACAAGCAAGTGCTCATGGAGCTACAAATGATAAAGGAAGGCAGACAAAAGATAAGGGAGGAAAATGTTCCATTAACCCCTATTGAACAAGAAATTGAGAATGATAAGGAAACATGGCTTGAGAGGGTCAATATACACCTTGAGGGGTTGCTTGAGAAGGCCAATAGAGACAAGAAGATGCTTCACCATATGGCCTATCACTATATGACCCGGAACAAAATATGCAATATAAGGATAAGGAAGCTTAAGGCAAGGTTGAGGAAGGCCTTAAGGAGAAAAAAGGAGCATGACAAGATAAAAATCTTGACTGAGGCCTCACTAGCCAATCAAAGCAATTATTTAGAGTGCCTTGTGCCAAATCTGGGCAAATTTTGGTGAGTTTTTGTCATTTTGAAATTTTGAAATTTTCCAACACAGGAAATTGCATTAGGTGCGTAGCGCCACCGGCGCTACGCTTTTGACTGGGAGACTTTTTAGAGGAATGGTTTGCATATTGAGATTTAGCATGATGAGAACATCAATCCCTGAAAGTTTCAGCAAATTTGGAGCAAATCTTGGTCACCTAAAGGTCAAAAAACCATCAAACAAATGACCTCTCTGCCTCTTTTTGGGCACACAGGAAGCAACCTTGGGAGATTCCACTTTTGAGGGGATAAATGACCTCCAAATGAAAAAATTCAAGATGTTCCAGAAACTAGACATGAAGACCATTCTAGTTAGCTATCTTGGGCTCAATTTGGCTAAGGCGAAGGCCTCCAAAATCCGCTGAGAAGTGGAGCTATGCACAGGACAAGTGGCGCTACACATAGAACCAGTTTGATAAAACATCCAAATTTCGCCTGGTTTTTCTACAAGTTGACTTTTTCTCTCATATTGGATGAATTTATGATTGTAAATCATGTTATGATATGTAAATTTAATTTTAAAATGACATGAAAGGGTAGATTCATCATTTTGAGGTGGTTTGGGGGTGAATGTATAAGTTTCCATGGTTTTAGAGGCAAGTTGTTCCACTACCTGTATTCCTGTTCCTAGTTTAGATATGGTTGAAACAATCCCTTATCTCTTGGATTCAACCCCTGATGGCTAGCATAGGTGGTTTTCATGCCTATATTATGTATTTCTTCCTCATTGGTAAAGGTTTGACTCTCGTGGATGCTCTGAGCTACATTGTACATCTCTATTACAATTTGGCAAGGAAATAAACTAGGATTTGCAGCTATTTTTGTGGGATACTTGTGGTAAAGTGTTTTTTCATAGTTTCTTCTTCTGTTATTAGTTTTTCTCATGTGTTGTGTGTGCCACAATATTATTCATTATTCTAACTAAATGAAATCAAGATAGATAGGTCAAATACATTGGTTACAGTGCTTTGCCTTGGGAATCCATTTAGTTTTTGATGTTTTCTACTGTTTGAAGAGGCCTCATGATATTTGCATGCCATCCTCAGCTCATCATCAGTCTTAGACCTACCATCTCACTCAATTTCAAGTGCTAAAACACCTACCTATCTCGCCCCATAGAACACCCTGCATTCCTGACTTGATTTCTAGAACCCAAAGCTGCCTGCTCCATTTGATCCAGCAAAAACCCAACAAAATCAATCAAAAAACCCTAGAGCTACTATACGTAGCCTAAAATCCATATTTGATTCAGTCATCTCAACTGAGATTGACAAGGAAAGAGCCCTCCCCCGACCTGGTAGGGCTAACTACTAGGTTAAGCTTAGTTTGTGGTTATCTTAGGATTGCCTCCCTTCAGCCTAAGGTCAATCTAAGCTCTAACATAGTGGTGACCATACTGGGGAAAAAAGACAAATCACCCTAGTACAATTGAGAAGTTCTGAACTTTTGGGTGATAAAGTTTAGAATTCAATAGGCTGAAAAGTGGAAAGTTGTAAAGCAATATCAAACTTTTGAGAAATTTGAACACACTGGCTTCAAGAAGATACACCAAGTCCAATATTGATCTCGATCCTCCTCCCGTATTTGAAAATCCTAATCTTATCCCCCAGATACTCAGGCAAGAAAGTGTATCAAGTCCTAGACCAGTTTTCAGAACTCATTCATGCCCGGTAGAGTGGTTGTTCCTTGAAGATCTTCCTTTTGACGAATACTTTGGTCTCTCCCTGTTTAGAACCACATATGATAGTGAATTGTTGGAAATAGTCGCAGACCCAGAATTCACCAAAGAGATTGAAATCCAACGAGCCAATTTGATAAGTAATCAAAATCTTCAAAATTCTCCTCATAAATCCATCACTGTTGATCGAATTCCTAAGCTCTCTGATTCAGCTTCAACATCTTTTGCTTCATCATCAATTCTCCATATTCCAGCGAATCATTTGATATCACCGTTTATACCTTCCCTCCCTCATCAGCCTATAATTACCCCTCAAATTCCCATTACTTCTTCTACATCAACAACTCTTGTTGTCATAAATCCTCCTCTTTCTCCAAGACCAATTTCAAATCCACCTCAACTCATGGCTGCCAGATATGCACCTCTAGTTCTACCTGAGAATTTGGATGATATGCCCACTGATTACCAAAGTAAAATACCTTTATTCGATGCCACTCAAAGTATCACACTACAACAACATGTTGATAGGATGAACGACTTCTTTGATCTTCATGAGGTAGATGTTGAAAATGTGTCCATGAGGTTATTTGTGCAGATTTTTTGAGGCGAGGTTCGAAAGTGGTTCAGAGCATTACCTGCGAGATCTATCAATAATTTTCCAGTTCTTCAATACAGTTTATAATGCTATTCTAGCTGACATTAAGCCACCGATGGGGTTAGCATTGATCAAATTTCTCGATGGCTTTGATGCTAATATGACATATCAGTTGAGAGAAAGAGACCCTACCACACTTGAGGATATGCAGAAAAACGCAGTGAGTGTAGAGGCAAATCTGCTAGCCAAAAGAGCAAGGATGAAAACTGAAAAGAAGGTGACTATAAAGGAAGAAGCATCTTTCTTGGATGTTAAGGCGGATCATATATTCTGGAAGCTTGAGAAGATTTTTGATCGGTTAAAAATTGCAGACAAGCCTGCAACTACAATTAGAAATCCAAACTTTAGAGGACAACAACAACCTCAGTTCAGGATTAAACAAAGGGAGCAGAAGGCACAAGATCAATCATCACAGCAGCAAGTCAAAACTCCTTTGCAGCAAAACTATTTACATGGAATGGAGAGTGAAGATGATGATGATCTGGTAGTGGAGGCAAATCATTTCTTCACTGTTGATGGTTTACCTATCTATCTCACGGAAGATGAAGAATATTTAGAGATCCCTGATGTGCAAAAGGATGAAGACTATATATTGGAAAATGAAGCAGTTTTGGAGGATGAGTCAGATGATTATTAGCATGGATATATGAATGCATTGACAGCACAGCAGAAACAATATTCATTGAGAAGCAGAGATGTACCAATCAGCTCGGTTCAAAAGAGAAAGGAAGCGCAACCTAAGAGTGACTCCTCGAATATTCAGAAGAAAGGGAAGGAGCCTGTTGATCCAACTTCCAACAAAGTATCATCAACAAATAAGAAGACCAATCAGCAAAGTGCAGCAAAGGAAGAGCTCGAAAAGAAGGACCCTCCAGTCAAAGCGGTAGATAAAGTTTCAGCTTTTAGTTTAGAAAATGAGATTGCTAAGTTAAAAGTTTCAATTCCTTTGACTTAACTGATGAGGAACAGCAGTCACAAACATCAAATGTTCAAAATTTTGAACTTAGATCCTTTATCTGATATGGTCAATATAGAATATGATCACCCTCAGCTCATCTTTCGCCCTGCTTTAGAAGTTCAGTCTAAGGATAGTGAAGTTCCTCCATTTTATATAAGCCTTAGAGTGCACAAATATGTCCTCCAGAATGCCATGTTTGATTTCGGAGCTTCCCATAATCTGATGCCAAAAGCCATTATGGAGAAACTGGGTCTTGACATTACTCGAAAGTATCATGACCTGTATTCTTTTGATTCAGGTAGAGTCCATTGTATTGGTATTATCAAAGACATGGTGGTGTCTTTAGACCAAATTCCGGCAAAGAATGTTCTCATCGATGTGGTTGTTGCAGACATTCTGCCACAGTTTGTTGTGCTTTTGTCCAGATTGTGGGGTGCAAAGCTTAAAGGAAATTTACAACTAGATTTCTCCTATGCTACTATTCTCGTGTTTGGCCAACTGAGAAAATTATATAGGGAGAAGAAGATGAAGTACATGATCACCATCAAGGAGAAACCACTTAATCATCCAATTAATGTTGTACATACAGATTTAGAGTCATTTGTATTATATTCCGATGGTGGTTTGAATGATGTTGATAGTCGGTTAGTTGAAGTAGAAAATGTGCCAGAGATTTCAGAAAATTTCATTGCAGTCCTTGACCAAGAAAGACAAAAAATTGCAAGTACCTTTGAGGAGTCCACATTCCGACAACACAGAAAGGTAATGCATAGCAGCAAATTGAATAGATTAGTCAAGGTAAGAAAGAGGATGAAACATGATTTCAACACTTAGAAGAAGAAACAGGCCTATGGAGCATGGATTTTGATGGAGCCATGGGTAAGGATGGTGCCGACATAGGGATTTGGATTCGCAACCCTATTTTCCAGCCAAATAAATACCCTAGTAGTGTTAGAATTTGTTCATATAAATTGGCCTTTGACTTCTAACAATGAAGCCGAATATGAAGCGTTGATCGCAGGTTTGAAAATTCTTAAAAGGTTGAATGCAAAAAGGATTATCACTCTATGGAGATTCAGAGTTGGTAATCAAGCAAGTTAAGGGTGAATATCAAGCCAAACATCCTTGGATGAGGGCCTACCATAATGTAGTTTTAGATATCTTAAGGATGTTTCTAGATTATACCTTGACATGTGTACCTCATGCACAAAATGTAATTGCAGATTCACTTGCTACTACTGCAAGTAATTTGAAGATCCCGATGAATTCCAACAACAAATTTGAGATCCATGTCCAATACTGCCCAACTATTCCTGACAATCTAAGGTATTCGTCGGTGTTTTGGTATGATAAGGAGATCAATAATTTTTTGCAAAATGAAGGAAACTACAAGGATGCTTCCATAGATTGTGATTATGATGATGATGAAACGGAAATTGAGGTCAATCAGATGGAAATATTGCAGCTGAAAGACAATGTCATTCCTAAAGGACTCATACCTTTAGAAGAGCTTTTTGATCAAGATGATGTGGCTAGGAATCCAAGCTTGGTGCCAACAAACAAAGGTGTTGAGGATGTGAATCTTGGAACAGCTGAGAAGCCCAAATTTGTGAAAATGTTGAAGACATTGTCTCTTGAGGTAAAGTCTAAATATGTTAGATTGTTATATGAATTTGTTGATGTGTTTGCTTGGGTTTATTCAGATCTAAAGGTGTATAACAAAGATATAATTCAGCACACTATTCCCATCAAGCCAAATCAGATGCAGTTCCGACGGAAGATGAGAAGAATCAATCCCAAGTTGCTGTCATCCATTGAAAAAGAGGTAAATAGATTATACAAGGCTGGTATAATTGTCCCAATCATATTTTCTGATTGGATTTCTAATCTTGTTCCTGTGAGAAAGAAGATCAGAGAGATTAGATTGTGTATCGATTTCCTAAATATGAATAAAGTGTCATTGAAGGACAATTACCTATTGCCGAAGATGGATCATATCCTCCAGAGAGTGGTTGGAGCATCCCACATGTCACTGCTTGATGGATTTTCCAGGTATAATCAAATTTTAGTGCATGAAGATGACAAAGATAAGACTACATTCACCACCCCTTGGGGAACATTTCATTATGCTAAAATGCCATTTGGTTTGAAAAATGTTGGAGCCACATTTCAATGTGCAATGGAAATTGCTTTTGCCAATGAAAAGGATGTATTTTTGGTTGTATATTTAGATGATTTGATAGTGTTTTCAAATTCAGATGATGAGCATCTTCACCATTTGAGGATTGTGTTTCAGTGATGTAGGAAATTTGGGATATCACTCAATCCGAAGAAAAGCCTTTTTGCTATGGATGAGGGGAAGCTGATTGGCCATATTATCTCAAAGGAAGGCATCCACATTGTTCCTTCAAGGGTAGAAGCAATTCAATAGATAGATTATCCCCAGAATAAGAAGGAGATACAAGCATTTAATGGTAAGATGAATTCCTTACAAATATTTGTACCCAATCTAGCTGAACATTTGAGAGAAATTACTAATATGTTGAAGAAGGATAGCATGGTAAAATGGACAGAGGATGCTATGAAATCATTTAATTTGGTAAAGTATGTTTTATCTACAACCCCGATTTTGATTAGTCCCGGTTATACACAAGATTTCATTTTATTCTCCTTTGCATCTGAGCATATCACGACAACAGTTTTAATGCAAAAGAGAGATCAGCTAGAAAAGCCCATTGCATTCTTCAGCAGAACCATTAGAGATGCAACTTTGAGATACAACATAATTGAGAAGCAAGCTCTTGCTCTTGTCAAAGCTTTGAAGGATTTCTGAGTGTATATTTGCACTCTCACATCATAGCATACGTTCCTAATGCAACAGTTAAGGATGTGCTGGTACAAACCGATCCGGAAGGAAGGCAGGGAAAATGGATTGCAAGAATGTTAGAATACGATCTAGAGATCAAGCCTACAAAGCTGATCAAAGGACAAGGCCTAGCGAGGTTGATGGCAGTGTCCAATTTGTATGTGTTAGATATAAATATTATTGTAGATATGTTCGAAGATGAAGAAGAAATCTCCCTGATTCAAGTGTCTGAAATTCTCCTTCAGTCACCGTGGTATTCAGATATTGTGTATGTACTTCAACACCTCTCACAACCTCCGGAAATGTCAAAAAGTAAAGGTAGAACTCTCAAACTTAAAGCTGCTAAATTCTGCATTTTGAATAATGTCCTTTATTGGAAGGATCCAGGCAGTGTTTTGCTAAGATGTTTAATTGAAGATGAAGCCCAGCAGGTTATGAGTGACTTTCACAAGGGTGATTGTGGTGGTCACTTGTTCTAGAAGACAACAGTAAACAAAATCTTGAGAGCAAGTTATTACTGGCCAACCTTATTTCAGATGCCTATAAAACAGTCATGAGTTGTCATGAATGTCAGGTCTTTCAGGGGAAAAGAAAGTTGCTACCTCTTCCTCTAAAATCGGTTGAAGTCAATGCACCATTTCGGTAGTGGGGACTTGATTTTATCGTGGAGATCCATCCAATATCATTAGCTCAGCACAAGTGGATCCTAACAGCGTCTGACTATTTTACCAAGTGGATTGAAGCAATTCCAACTAGACATGCAATAGACATAGTAATCATCCAATTTTTGGAATCAAACATTTTATCTCATTTTGGTTGTCCTAGTAAAATCATCATAGATAACGCAACATCATTCAAATCCAAGAAGATGATCGATTTTTGTAGCAATAATAAGATTACTTTCGGTCACTCCACAGCATATTATCCGCAAGGTAATGGTTTGGCTGAATCCTCCAATAAGTCATTGGTGAACATCATCAAGAAGTTGCTGGAAACAACTAAGAAAGGCTGGCATAAAAAGTTATTTAATGCTTTGTGGGTGGATAGGTTGAGCCAAAAGAAGTCTATAGGTATGTCTCCATTTGAAATAGTGTATGGTATTGACATAGTCTTTCCAACATCCCTTGTAGTTCCGGTTGTGAAACTTTTACAGGATGCTGGTAGTGAGGAAGACGATTTTCAGCGAAGAATCAATCAGATGATCCATTTATAGCAGACAAGGGAGGAAGTCTTCCAAAATACTTTCAGATTGCAGGAGGAGATCAAAAAGATCTATGATTGGAAAACTAAAGTAGATAAATTCCAGCTTGAAGATGTGGTGTTACAGTGGGATGCTAGGAATGAAGATAAAGGAAAGCATGGCAAGTTTGAAAACTTATGGAAGGGACCTTATAAGATTGCTGCATACAAAGGACAAAATGCATTCCTACTCAAAGAGATGGATGGACAAGATTGTTCAGGAGGACCAGTCAATGGTAGGCTCCTGAAGTGCTACTTCTTCTAAGGTGATTTTTGAAATCATGAAGTGATCATTGTATATATCGTTTTCCTTTGATTGCAAGTGTTCAAAAATTACAATTCATTTCAGCTTGGGGCCTGAGGTGAAGGCTATAAAGTTGAGTGATTTGTATCAGTCTTTGAGTTTTGAGTCAGTCTTTGAGTCTTGAGTCAATTTAGGTCTTGAGTCCATTTTCATGGTGTCAGTTTCAGTCTTTGAAGTAAATTGACCATATTTCCCAATGGATGAGGCACTAGTCTACTTATCCCAAAGATATATGGTTCTTGGCACCTCCAAGGAGCTACCATCCCCATTGGAGCCAATGTTAGTGTCAATGTCTTCACACTGCCATCAGTGATCAAAATTCCCTCTTTTTGCAATCATATCAAGAGTCCCATTCTCAATGAGTTGCATTCCATTGGGTCATGGATCAACTAATGGTAGGCACATTTCAATTTTATCCCTCATGACACATATATGCTAACCACTTTTCATGTGTGATCCAGTCAATGGTTCAGGTCTAGGTTCATTTTTAGTTTATTTCATCAAATAGGTCTTAGGTCTTAGGTCTTAGGGCTTCACGATGTCAAATTTTCAGTAACCATTGGCCAATAAGGGTCAGCAGAAATATGAGGATGACAATAATCATTAGGAAAGCCTTAAAATCATAATCTGTAAATTTAATAAGTTTTTCACCTCAAAACCAATTTGAGGTGAAAACAAAGCATTGGTTTTTATTTGTAAACTTCATGTAGTTTCATCATTTCTCATATGTAATTAATAAGTCTCATGCTGCTCCTGGTCACCTACTGATATTTCCAAATACATGCCACTACAAAAGCAAAAGATCACCAAATATTAGTTCACCTATTTTAAGAAAAAAGGCAAGCATCCAAAACACAGAGTATTTGAGCAAGCCAAAAGATATTATAAAGTGGGTTTTGGAGAGTGAAAAAACAAAAGTACCCAAGCCATATAAAGGTCATTTATTTCTCAACTTAATTCATTGTTTGAATTGAAGTTGATGAGGAAAATCACAATTTTAAGGGATCATTGAGAAAAGGGAAGAAACTGTTGTGTTTTTGGAGGAAACTGCCCGGTGCTATGCACAAGAGCAGCACTACGCACCTAGAATTTTTCTCCAGTGTTTTTTTGAACGGGTGCTACGCACTTAGGAGATGGACCACAAACAACTGTAGATTTCATCAAATTGCTTCAAAACACCCAAATTCTTCCATAGCAAGTAAGTAACATCTCTTTTCTTGCAGGCAAGAATTGTTGCATAAGCTTTTGGGTTGTGTTGTCTCTCAAAACATTAAACCCTAATTGATGTTGTCTCTCAAATACACTCATTGTTGTTGTCCCATATCATTTTTACTGTTTTTCAACCCATCCTCCCATACATAATTCCCTCCCTAAAACTTTTCCTTACAATCCCAAACCCTATACTCATATACCCCAAACCCTACCGTTACTCCCAAACCTACCATACTCCCAAACCATACACCATTCATTAACCCTACTTATTCCTCACATCCCTTTCCCATTCTTGTTCACCCTCACTTACTTTCCTATCCAAAATCTCTTCATACTCATCTTACCTACATTCATTAATCCACCACTCCTCATTTACCACAAAGACAAACAACAGTACAATAATGGAGAGGGACAGTGAGTATGAAATGGAGGAAGAGACACATAGTGATAGTTCCAGAGAGAGACACTCAGGGCAGAAGGCCTCATAAGGGAGGAAAACATATAAGAGAGGATCCCACCAGTTTGAGGGAGATGCAAGCTTGCCCATTTACCCTTTCTTGTGTCAGACATCAGTCATGTTAACGTTTTTGTGAAATGGTGGAAAGGGTAAAATCTCATCATGAATTAGCAAGGTTGTTTGTGATACACTTGGACAACAATGAGGTAAACCTTTTTGGGGTTACATTCACTTTTTCACCAGCTGTCGTTTCAAAGGCTACAGGTATTCCAAATGTGGGTGAAAAGTGGAACAAAGTTAGTACATTGACAGGGAGTACTATGAGCCTTACATTAAGGCCAAATATCATAACAAACTTAGGAGAGTATTCCCCTTTAAACTCTTGGAGGATAGGTTTGCTCCATTGATGAAGATCACCATCAAGTACTTTACTTGTCAAGGTAGGTTCTCCATACTATATGCCTACCAAATTAGATTGTTGATGCATTTCACTAGGGTGAGAATGATGAATATCCCCTACTTCATATTCAGACACATAGAGAAGATGGAATTCATTGTAGAGAAGAAATCATACCCCCAACAACTAACCAGCATCTACCACTTCTCTATGATTAAAATCATTGTTTTGCATCAGGTGAACCTACTTAGTATACCATAAGAGACCTTCATTTCTCATGAAATGTTCAAAAGCCCTCAAGGCTTTTGATTAGTGCCACATGAAGAAGGTGGACCTTCAGGACAAGAAAAGGTGAATGATATGGAAACTGTTGGAGTCCCAATGTTTGTGACATATGAGAGAGGAACTAGGAAGCCTTTTGTAGTTGCCAGGCGAGTACTATCTTGAAAAGGTGTGGAAGGGGTCTCGCCTTCATCTTCAGGCCAAAGGAAAATGCTCTCTCCACCAAGAGTGGAAGGGGATTTGCCTTCTTCTTCAACTAAACAGGTACATGTTGGGCAGCAACACAAGGGCAAAGGTAAAGGCAAGACAAGGATGCATGAGAAGGATCTTAGTGATGGGAAAGAGAGAGATTTTGACCTTTTTGATCATGAAGAGGCACAAGCAGTTGATGTCATTGATTTGGAAACTCAAGGTACAAAGATTACTAAAGACATGATCATCAAGGGGCAAGAGGCTGAGATACAAGCCTTGTCAGTCACTTTAGAGAGGGCAAAGTGGATCATCAATTATCTGGAGCAAGAAAACAAACAATTGACCGACAAGCAAGTGCTCATGGAGCTACAAATGATAAAGGAAGGCAGGCAAAATATCAAGGAGGAAAATGTTCCATTAACCCCTACTGAACAAGAAATTGAGAATGATAGGGAAACATGGCTTGAGAGGGTCAATATACATCTTGAGGGGCTACTTGAGAAGGCCAATAGAGACAAGAAGATGCTTCACCATATGGCCTATCACTATATGACCCAGAACAAAATATGCAATATAAGGATAAGAAAGCTTAAGGCGAGGTTGAGGAAGGACTTAAGGAGAAAAAAGGAGTATGACAAGCTAAAAATATTGGCTGAGGCCTCACCAGCCCATCAAAGCAATTAATGAGAATTCCTTGTGCCAAATCTGGGCAAGTTTTGGTGATTTTTTATCTTTTTGAGATTTTGAAATTTTCCAACACAAGAAATTGCATTAGGTGCGTAGCACCACCGGCGCTACGCTTTTGACTAGGAGACGTTTTGGAGGAATGGTTTGCATATTTAGATTCAACATGATGAGAACATCAATCCCTAAAATTTTCAACAAATTTGGAGAAAATCTTGGTCACCTAAAGGTCAAAAAACCATAAAAAAAAATGACCTCTCTGCCTCTTTTTGGGCACACAGGAAGCAGCCTTGGGCGATTCCACTTTCGAGGAGGCAAATGACCTTCAAATGAAAACATTCAAGATGTTACAGAAACTAGACAGGAAGATCTTTCCAATGAGATATCTTGGGCTCAATTTTTCTAAGGGGAAGACCTCCAAAATCAGCTGAGAAGTGGCGCTACACACAGGACAGGTGGTGCTACGCATAGAACCAGTTTGCTCAAAAATGCAAATTTCACGTATTTTTTCTACAAGTTGACTTTTTCTCTCATCTTCGATGAATTTATGATTTTAAATCATGCTATGCTATGTAAATTTAATTTTAAAATGACCTGAAAGGGTAGATTCATCATTTTGAGGTGGTTTGGGAGTGAATGAATCAGTTTTCATGGTTTTAGAGGCAAATTGTTCCACTGCCTATATTCTTGTTCCTAGTTTAGATATGGTTGAAACAACCCTTTATCTCTTGGATTCGACCCCTGATGGCTAGCATAGGTGGTTTTCATGTCTGTATTATGTATTTTCTTCCTCATTGGTAAAGGTTGGACTCTCTTGGATGTTGGGTTGTGTTATATTCTTTCCACGACTAGCCCACGTAGTTAATCAGGGACTTAGAGGGGGGGCAGAGCCCCCCTTCGTTACACCAATTGTGTAGTGCGGGGAGGTAGTCACAGGGGGTTTGAGGTGTACCCGTAACCCCACTTTATGGGGTCCGGGGCAGCGCCCTAGAAAATTTTGGTTTTGGACCCTATGTTAGGTTGGGCGGACCCACCTATGGTTTAGTGCATGATTTTCGCACATGTTTTTTGGATGCGATGGTTTTCGATGCATGGCATTGGATGCTTCAACATGTATAAATATGTATTGTAACATTGAAAGGAATATAATGAAAAATCAAGCTGGTAGTCCTGGTTTTGGGATCTAGTGG
>APFE031474726.1:97445-123672 GCA_000404065.3 Pinus taeda
TCACATCTAAGGGTATTTGAATGTGATGCATATGTACATGTTCCAAAGGAGAAACGAACCAAGTTGGATAGTAAATCTCAAAAGTGCATCTTTATTGGGTATAAGGATGGTTTAAAGGGTTATAAGCTTTGGAACCCAATAACAAGGAAGATAGTGTATAGCCGAGATGTGGTGTTCAGAGAGGTGAAAGATATTATTAAACATGAAATTAAACCAAAGGAACCTGAGAAGATAGAGTTTGAGCTAAAGGAGGAAGAATCAAACTCTACAGCAGAGGAGGAATCAGAAGATGAAGAGCCACAAAATCCGGGTGTAAGAAGATCAGTTCGAGAAAGAAGGCAGCCAGAAAGGTATAGTCCATCTGCTTTCTATTCAAATTTTTCTTTATCCATTACTGATGACAATCCTAGAACTGTGAGGGAAGTTGTAGATTCAGAGGATGGAAAACATTGGAAAGAGGTCATGGTTGATGAAATGGAATCTTTGCACAAAAATGAGGCTTGGGATCTGGTGGAGTTGCCGGATGGAAGGAAACCCATTGGCAGCAAATGGGTGTTCAAGAAAAAGACAAATGCAGAAGGAAAGGTGGAGAAATAAAAAGCTCGGTTGGTAGCAAAAGGTTATTCCCTAGTTCCAGGAATTGATTTTGGTGATATTTTTTCTCCTATTGCCAAGGTAACTTATATTAGATTACTTTTATCTGTTGCTGCTACTTTTGAGTTTGAGGTAGAACAGATAGATGTGAAGACAACATTTCTTCACAGGGATCTGGAAGAGGAAATATACACGAAGCAACCTGAAGGCTTTGTAGTGAAGGGTAAGAAATAACTGGAATGCAAGTTAAAGAAGTCTCTGTATGGGTTAAAACAGTCACCAAGGATGTGGTATCATAAATTTGATACATTTATACAGGGACTTGGCTTCACCAGAAGAAAAGTAGATCACTATGTGTATTTTAAATTAATTGGTGACCATGTTATTTATCTAGTCTTGCATGTGGATGATATATTACTGGTTGGAAATGACAAAGAAACTATCTAGGATTTGAAGACCCAGTTGTCCTCCAATTTCGACATGAAAGATCTTGGTGCTGCAAACTATATTTTGGGCATGTAAATTAAAAGAGATCAGGAAAAGAGAAAGCTCTGGTTAAACCAGAGGAAGTATGTCGAGGCAATACTGTAGAGGTTTAATATGTAGGATAGTAAACCGGTGAAGGTTCCTATTCCTATAGGTGTAAAGTTATCTGTTGAACAATGTCCCAAGATAGAAGAAGAGGAAGAGGATATGTCTCGTGTTCCATATGCAAGTGCAGTCTGTAGTGTGATGTATGCAATGGTCTGTACTAGGCCAGACATTGCACATGCAGTGGGAGTATTGAGCAAGTTTATGTCAAAACCAAGGAAGGAGAATTGGACAGCAGTGAAGCGAGTTTTCAGGTATTTTCATGGCACTATTAATTACGGTTTGTGCTACCAAGGAAGACCAGGATTGGACAGAATGTTTGATATTCGTGACTTTGTTGATGCAAACTGGGTTGGAGATCTGGATCAGAGAAGATCTACAATTAGGTATGTGTTTAACCTATTTTGAGGTGCAGTCAGTTGGATGAGCAAGAAACAATCTGTAGTGGCACTATCAACTATAGAGGCAGAATACATGGCAACCACTCATGCAAGCAAGGAAGCAGTTTGGTTGCAGAGATTGTGTTCAAGTATGGGGTTGGTACAAGGAGCTACAAGGATAGACAGTAACAGCCAAAGTGCAATTTTCTTGGCAAAGAACCTGCATACCATTGAAAGACAAAGCACATTGATGTTCAGTATCACTTTGTGAGGGATATGATAGAAGACAAAAAGGTGTTGCTGGTAAAGGTGGACACTTTGAAGAATACTGCAGATGCATTGACAAAATATGTGAGCTTTGAGAACTTCTCTTGGTGTAGAGAGACAATGGGCATTTCAGGGCTGGAAAAATGACTAAGCTTTCTTGTGGCCCCCTGTGGAAAGAAAACAACAAGTGGGAGTATGTTGGGTTGTGTTATATTCTTTCCACGACTAGCCCATGTAGTTAACTGGGGAGTTAGAGGGGGGCAGAGCCCCCCTTCGTTACGCCAATTGTGTAGTAGGGGGGGGGGGGTCACATGGCATTTGAGGTGTACCCGTAACCCCACTTTATGGGGTCCGGGGCAGCGCCTTGGAAAATTTTGGTTTTGGACCCTATGTTAGGTTGGGCGACCCACCTATGTTTTTTGGCATGATTTCGCACATGTTTTTTGGACGCGATGGTTTTCGGTCCATGGTATTGGATGCTTCGACATGTATAAATATGTATTGTAACATTGAAAGGAATATAATAAAAAATCAAGCTAGTAGTCCCAATTTTGGGATCCAGTGGCAAAATCTCTGTGTATATGTGTTTTATGTGTTTTGCTCTTGCATTGTTTATTTTCTATGTTTTAGAATTCGTATGCAGGTAATTTATGTACAGGGTTAAAACCTACATTGGATGCTTTGAGCTACATTGTACATCTCTAATATAGTTTGGCAAGGAAATAAACCAGGATTTGCAGCTATTTTTTTGGGATACTTGTGGTAAAGTGTTTTTGCATAGTTTCTTCTTCTGTTATTAGTTTTTCTCATGTATTATGTGTGCCACAATCTTATTCATTCTTCTAATAAATGAAATCAAGATTGATAGGTAGAGTACATTGGTTATAGTGCTCTGCCTCGGGAATCCATTTATTTTTTGATCTTTTCTACTATTTGAAGAGGACTCATGATCTTTGCATGCCCTCCTCAGCTCCTCATCAATATTAGACCTACCATCTCACTCAATTTCAAGTGCTAAAACACCTACCTACCTCGCCCCATAGAACACCGTGCATTCCTGACTTGATTTCTAGGACCCAAAGCTGCCTGCTCCATTTGATCCAGCAAAAACACAACAAAATCAATCAAAAAACCCTAGAGCTAATATATCTAGCCTAAAATCCATATTTGATTCAATAATCTCAACTTAGATTGACAAGGAGAGAGCCCTCTCCCGACCTGGTAGGGTTAGCTACCAGGTTAAGCTTGGTTTGTGGTTATCCTAAGATTGCCTCCCTTCAACCTGAGGTCAATATAGACTCTAACAATGTGACAAAATGGGCAGAAGTCAAAGTTGTTGCAAGGTCCACTAAACAAGTTGTCTCAAACTAACTATTTGAAAAAAATTCTTGCTCTGTATGGGGCTCATAGACTAAAATAGTTTTAGATGAATCGACACAGTTTACATCACATTTAATAACAATGCTTATGGAAAAATATGGAATCAAATATAGGGTGACATCTCCATATCATCCTCAGGCAAATTTTCAAGTCTAGAGCACAAATAATTTAGGTTTTAACCTCGTACAAAAATTACCTGCATACGAATTCTAAAACACAAAAAATAAACAATGCAAGATCATAACACATAAAACACATATACACAGATTTTCCCCTGGATCCCAAAATCGGGACTACCAGCTTGATTTTTCATTATATTCCTTTCAATGTTATAATACATATTTATACATGCCGAAACATCTAATACCATGGACCGAAAACCATCGCATCCAATACCATGGACCAAAAACCATCGCATCCAATACCATGGACCGAAAACCATTGCATCCAATACCGTGAACTAAAAAACCATCGCGTCCAAAAAACATGTGCAAAAATCATGCACAAAACCATAGGTGGGTCTGCCCAACCTAGCATAGGGTCCAAAATCAAAATTACCCCATAAAGTGGGGTTACGTGTACCCCTCACACCCCCTATTAACTACGTGCAAAGAATATAACACAACCCAACATTCTCCCACTTGTTGTTTTCTTTCCACAGGGGGCCGTAGGAGAGCTTAGTCATTTTTCCAGCCCTGAAACACCCATTGTTTCTCTACACCAGGAGAACTTCTCAAAGCTCATAGATTTTTTCAATGCATCTGCAGTATTCTTCAAAGTGTCCACCTTTACTAGCAACACCATTTCGTCTTCTATCATATCCTTCACAAAGTGATACTAAACAACAATGTGCTTTGTCTTTGAATGATATGCAGGGTTCTTTGCCAAGAAAATTGCACTTTGGCTGTCACAGTCTATCCTTATAGCTTCCTGTACTAATCCCATACTTGAACACAATCTCTGCAAACAAACTTCTTCCTTCCTTGCATGAGTGGCTGCCATGTATTCTGCCTCTGTAGTTGATAGTGCCACTACAGATTATTTCTTACTTATCCAATTGACTGCGCCTCCAAATAGGTTAAACACATACCCACTTGTAGATCTTCTTTGATCCAGATCTCTATCCCAGTCTGCATCAACAAAGCCATGAATATCGAACACTTTTTCCAATCATGGTCTTCCTTGGTAGCGCAAACCATAATCACTAGTGCCATGCAAATACCTGAAAACCTGCTTCACTGTTCTCCAGTGCTCCTTCCCTAGTTTTGACATAAACCTGCTCAATACTCCCACTGCATGTGCAATGTCTGGTCTAGTATAGACCATTGCATACATCAAGCTACTGACTGCCCTTGCATATGGAACACAAGACATGTCCTCTTCCTCTTCTTGTGTCCTGGTACATTTTTCAGTAGATAACCTCACACCTACAGGAATAGGAACCTTCACTGGTTTACTATCTTACATATTAAACCTCTGCAGTATTGTCTCGACATACTTCCTCTGGTTTAACCAGAGCTTCCTCTTTGCGTGATCTCTTTTAATTTCCATGCCCAAAATATCGTTTGGAGCACCGAGATCTTTCATGTCGAATTTGGAGGACAATTGGGTCTTCAAATCCTGGATAATTTCTTTGTCATCTCCAACCAGCGACATATCATCCACATACAAGACCAGATAAATAATACGGTCAAAAATTAATTTAAATTACACATAGTGATTTGCTTTTCTTCTGGTGAAGCCAAGTCCCCGTATAAACGTATCAAATTTCTGATACCACATGCTTGGTGACTGTTTTAACCCATATACAAACTTCTTTAACTTGCATACCAGTTCTTTCTTTCCCTTCACCGCAAAGCCTTCAGCTTACTTCATGTAGATTTCCTCTTCCAAATCCTCATGAAGAAATGTTGTCTTCACATCCATCTATTCTACCTCAAAATCAAAAGCAACAACAATAGATAAAAGTAATCTAATAGACGTTACCTTGGCAACAGGAGAAAAAATATCACCAAAATCAATTCCTGGCACCTGGGAATAACCTTTTTCTACCAACCGAGCTTTGTATTTCTCCACCTCCCCTGTTTCATTTGTCTTCTTCTTGAACACCCATTTTCTACCAATGGGTTCCCTTCCAGCCGGCAACTCCACCAGATCCCAAGCCTTATTTTTGTGCAAAGATGCCATTTCATCAACCATGGCCTCTTTCCAGAGTTTTCCATCCTCTGAATCCACTGCTTCCTTCACAGTTCTGGGATCATCATCAGTAACAGACAAAGCAAAATTTGAACAGAAAGCAGATGGACTATACCTTTCTGGCTGCCTTCTTTCTCGAACTGATCTTCTCACAGCCGGAGTTTGTGGCTCTTCATCTTCTAATTCCTCCTCTTCTACAGAGTCTGATTCTTCCTCCTTTAGTTCAAACTCTATCTTCACAGGTTCCTTTGGTTGGACTTCATGTTTAATAACATCTTTCACCTCTCTGAACACCACATCGCGGCTATACACAACCTTTCGTGTGACTGGGTTCCAAAGTTTATAATCCTTTAAACCATCCTTATACCCAATAAAGATGCACTTTTCAGATTTATTATCCAACTTGGTTTCGTTTCTCCTTTGGAACATGTACATATGCATCACATCCAAATACCCTCAGATGTGAAAGAGAGGTTTCTTACCAGTCCATACTTCTTGTGAAGTCTTATCCCTCCAACACTGATGAAAATGACCTATTGACCAGGTAACATGCAGTATCCACTGCCTCTGCCCAAAATTCTTGTCCTAACCCGGCACCACTGAGCATGCTTCTTGCCCTTTGTAAGGACTCTGGACACCAAATATCTCCACAATGGTATGATATTGTCCACTTTGGGCCTAAGCCCTCATGGATTTGCTTTTGGACTTACCCAAAAGGCCTCATACCAATGGAGATATTTTTCCATCCTTATATACCCATGATCCCCCCCACTTCTAGTCAATGTGGGACTTTGGTTGTATATCCAACAATCCTCCTCTCGAACAAAGGACCATCGAGCCTCCCCTCAAACGATTTGTCACGCGGAATGAGTCGATCTTGTAGACAAGATAGACCTTCCTAGAATCTAATGAAGACCTAATGACAAACAAACCAACCAGCCACTATCTTTCTCTAAATGCGCTTTATAAATAATGGCAAACAAATGTGTTTAAGGCCTACCTCATGTCCAACGAAATTTTGGGGATGCCTTCGCTCCTTTGATCCAAGTAAGTTCTTTTGTCACAAACCTGCAAACACAAACAAGGAAAATGATTAAATAGCACCTGAATAACTAGTATTATAAAACATATTTAACATGAAAGTCAAGGAGTCCATGAAACAAATAACATGAGATACTTGTTGAGAAAAATGAGCTTGATTGTATTAATTCAAAAGGAGAAGAACTTTACAACCTTTGCCTTGACGTTGTACGAGCTCCTCCCAGGGTCCAACAAGAAGTATCCTCTACTTTGACAAGCTTCACTCACTCCCCAATGAAGCCAAAAAGGTATGTTATCTCTCCTCTTAAGCTCAAATAGGAAGTCTTGATTTCACTAGCATTTACCCTCAAAAGTTCAGCTTCTAACCTCCCTGGCCACTGACCCAATGCCTCAATTTATAGTGCAATGGAGATCAGTTACCAGCTCCTCCTTCAAAGGGATAGAGTCCTCCTTCAAAGGGATAGCTCCTCTCAACAAGGGATTAGTTCCTCCTATGATGGGATGCATGAACCACTTGGAGCAAACAATCCACGTAACAAATGCTTCTAGAAAACTCTAGAATTAACCCAAGATGAGTTTTTTAAGATAAAGATTGCGCCTTATGACTTTTACAGGAGTACGACACCTTCCCCTTTACATAAAAAGCGTATAAGTACGCAGATACCTTGAACAAAAGGTGTGGGCCCGCAAGCAAAAGTAAGAGAAAGTGCGGAACCAGAGTTACATTGCTTTTTTGATGTCTTTCTCTCTTTTCTCAAGCTTGTTTTGAAGAGCTGAGGTTTAAGACTTGCTTAGGAAGCTGGTATAGGTGATGATAGGCCTACACCGACTACAAATAATCAAGGTGACGATATTTTTGTGTAACACCTTCTGCGCACGCTCCTCCCCCGCGTCCTCCTGCTCACCCCTGCTCGCCCTTCTGCGCACGCACCTCCCCCGGGTCCTGCTCGCCCTTCTGCGCACGCACCTCCCCCGGGTCCTGCTCGCCCTACCGCTCTCCCCCGGGTCCTCCTGCTTACCCCTTCTCTCCCTTCTGCGCACGCTCCTCCCCCGGGACCTCCTGCTCACCCCTGCTAAGCATTGTGTTGGACACAAAAAAATAATTGTGACCGAGATGAACAATGGAACATGTTTGTCTCATCACAATGAATTCAGAATGGAACATGTTTGTCTCATCATGATGAATTCAGGTAATCCTGTGATTGCATCGTAGAATTGAGGCGGATGGCATTGGGTGTTTAAGAGAGTCAACAAACTGCAACTGTAGCAATTCCAGGGAATAAAAAGGATCCTACCCATGGAGGATCCACCGTAAATTGGCAAGTCTCCGCGTACAAGCCTTATCAACGAATGTCAACTTAAGTTATATGGTGCAAAATTGATCTTTGGAAAATTAATCTCTCCAACAAATTACATAAATTGATTGGTGTATGGTGTTTTTATATGCATAAAATGTTTTACTAAATTGTTCTTGGACATATTAGGAGTATTTGTAATTCTTTAGGTAATAGAGTGATAAAGGTATATTTAATAATTTTTCAAGAGATAAGTGTAAAAAAATTGTATTTATTTTTGGGAGTGAAGTTTGAGTCAATGTTAAGTATTTTGAGTTGAAAACAAATTAGTATCAAGGTGATAAAACATTGCTCACAAGTCTTGAAATGTGAGAATTTTAGTTTGGTATATCAAATTTTGGTATTTTGAGTCGTATAAGGTGCATTTTCGGATTAACCCAACACCTAAGCCTTCATTCATTAAATTAATAGGGGTCAATTAAGTCAAGTGTATCAATCATTGTCATTTTAACCATGTCAAGTTAGTAAGTCAAGTCATTAAATGTTAATGTTAAGTCAAGTTTTAACCTTGTATTTATTTTTTGGAGTGAAGTTTGAGTCAACGTTAAGTATTTTGAGTTGAAAACAAATTAGTATCAAGGTCATAAAACATTGCTCACAAGTCTTGAAATGTGAGAATTTTAGTTTGGTATATCAAATTTTGGTATTTTGAGTTGTATAAGGTGCATTTTCGGTTTAACCTCACACTTAAGCCTTCATTCATTAAATTGCTAGGGGGTCAATTAAGTCAAGTGAGTCAATCATTCTCATTTTAACCATGTCAAAATAGTAATTCAAGTCATTAAATCATTGTAAAAACTCTTTTAGGTGCATTTTCGTTGGTATCTGACACCCCAAGATAACATAAAGGCAAGCCAGTGTAATAATCAAGCGAGCGAGTACAAGTGAGCGTGTTAACAACCAAAATGGGTAAAGTTGGAAAACATCTTCAAAATGCAGAGCTAGAAATTAAAGAATTGAAAGAGTGTAATCATGAATTGCACAATAAAATTGAAGTACTTGAGTGGAAGTTAAAACAAAATCAAAACATAATCAATGAGATGACTAGCACATTAGAAGAAACAAAAAACCTTCAAAATGAACTAGATATGAAAGAACAACTCATTAATGCACTCTAGATAAAATTGAGTGAAAAACAAGATCTACTTGATGCACGATGTACAAAAAAGATAGATGTAGTGTGTGACACAAAAGACCTCATCCAAACAACAAATCCAATTTGTGAAACATATGACCTCATTCAACATATTGATGAAAGTTGTGACATAAATGATCTAATCCATTAGGCTGATGAAAGTTGTGACACAAATGATTTAATCCACCAAGTTGATGAAAGTTGTGACACAAATGATCTCATCCAACAAGTGGTGTTATTAAATTAAAATGATACAACTAGTTGTGCTAAAAATCTAATTGAAAAGTTTGATGCAACATGCAATATAGATGAATTGTTAATAGAGATGATTGATGCCCAGGGTGCTCTAGATGACTTAATGAATCAAGCACAAAATATCAATAGCAACAGAAGGAGTGAAGAATAACAAGAAAAATATCTTTCCAAGAAAGTGATCAGACCTTGGGAAGAAATTTCATTCAACAAAGATCAACATGGCTTGGGATATAATAAAGAAAACAATTTTTATGTTCCATATTTCTCAAAACCAGTTCAGTTTGTAAGTGCAGCTTTTTTAGAAAATACCCATAATCCTGTTATGTGTAACCATTGTAAGAGAAATGGTCATATGGAGAGTAGATGTTTCGACCTCCACCTTTGTATTCATTGTGGGAAGACAAATGATCTATCAGAGAAATGTTGAATGCATAAGAAGACTAAAGTGACAGTTAATTATGGTTGGATAAACCCTTGGAGATGGAATCTATAAATGAAGAAACTACATATGTCTTACAATCTACTTAAGATAGAGGTAAAGATAAAGTTTCCCGAAGAATTAAAAAGAGAAACTCTCCTACACCTTATGTTCAAAAATCAAATGCAGATGATTGTCTCTCCTTTCAACTGAAAAATGGGGAAAATGATAATGGAATTGAAGATGGTTGTCATACTAAAAGTTTCGACAAACTCAACAAATATGCCAGTGGGCATCAAAAAATCTGCTAATGGGCATCATCAAATCTGCTAGTGGGCATCAACAAATCTTTCAATGGGTATCAACAAATCTGCCAATGGACATCAACAAATCTACCATTTTCCAATGGGAAAGTGATTGGGATGCTGATTGAGAGCATTTGTGGACATTCTTCACTTGGATGGTCATTGGACCAAACAAAATATAGATGCATCCTTTTGCATTACAGCTTGACATTTGATGGATTTGTCAAGAAAATTTCACGGATGTACCAGACTTGCAGTTGATTCATGTTTCTTGGTTTTTCTCTCTTCATATTGAAGTTTTCTTGGCATCCAATTTTAGCGGTTTTTCAGGCAGTTCAACATGAAGACTTGGAGATGATACCAGGTTCTTACTTTGGACTTATGATTGAGGGGGGGAATGTTAACCTCACCCTCGCATAAAAAAATTAAAAAAATCTCAAATATTCAAAATAATTAAAATTATGAAACTTGGATTTATTCCTACTTTTCTATTCTAGAATGAGAATGTTCCTCAAAAGTGGGAGTTTGTTTAGGTATATAGATGGTTGAGAGATTCTCTCCAACTAGTTAGAGTCCTAGATTAGTGCGTGGTTGAAATACTTACTCAATCAAAAGTGATTGTGTCCAAGATAAACGCACTATCTTGAAACATAATGTTGATGTATTTATATATTGTATGATTATCATTATTATGTGTGAGTGAAATACAATACATTAAGGCTTGAAAATCCCTTTCTACCAAGTTATTGTCTCCGATATAATTTTGTTTTTTATTTAATTATTCTTCACATGCATCTAGATCTAAAATTAAGATGGAGCTACATTGCTTCATATATATATTTCTCATAAAAATTATGTTTATATTCCATATGAGGAATATATAAGTTCTTAGAGGAATTGCTTAGACAACAAGGCTTGAAGCCATTACAAGACACACTTGATCTATGTTCAACAAGTTAGACGAACCAAGGTGGGGAGGAGAACAATGGATTGTCATGGAAATATTTTCTCAAAGGGAATATTAAAGAGGACATTAATATTTTATTTCTAACTAAATTTTTTATTTTTATTTTAATTACTATTTTTTTTTATTATGGAACAATAACCAAATTCATTTTCCAATACAAAAGGAATTTAATATTGAAATACTTTTATTTATATTTCACATTAAAAATAATGTTATTAATATTTTTTCTAGATTTTAATCTATTTAATTCTTTTACTATAAAATGATATTGAAATAGTTTATCTATAATCAACATTTAAAATATATTTTGTTATTAATATTTTTAAATATCACATGTTAAAGTTTATATTGAAAACAAAAAGAATTACATATCTTTATACTCATGCATTATCATACCATTCAACCCAATAAATTATAATTTTGATATTAAAGTAATAATTCTGTAAAAAAGAGCCCACGGGGCTTTGGATTGACGGTGAATGGGTGCACTACTAAGGCACTCCTTGCGATAGGTCACTAGTTTAAATCTCCTGTGGGTGCTTACCTACCAAAAATAAATAAATAAAATCCGTAAAAAAAGTAAAATATTAATTAAAATAATATGAGAAGAAAAGTAAAAAAATATGTTAAGTGCTAAAGATTATAAAATATAATAATATTAAAACATAACAAAGAATAGAAGTATTTAGAAATAATGTATTTCATTGGAAAAATATGATCCGGATTATCCACAGTATTTTGTTCATTAGATCGACGTTTCGAACCCCAAAGGGGATCCATCATCAGGAAAGAAAATGAGTGATACACTGAGAGAAGAATTTTGTTGACCAGGACGGATAAATAGAAACCTAATGGCCTGATAAGTTAAAGAAAAAACCAACTAATTCTAAAATATATAACCTATTTCATTGTTGTCCATGGCAACTAATATTGTCCATCTTTTAAGTTGTCTATCATGGTGAAGCATGAAGTTGTGTCCACTTTGAAAAGAGATATCATTGCAAGTAGCATTATTGGTTATTATTGAGCTAAAATTAGTTTGAAATAGACAAATTTGTGGATGTCAAGATGATTTACAAGATTGATTTCTCAACATTGTAGACAGTGAAGTTTTAAATTCTTCACTTTACCACTTTTACTTTTACTTTTTTTCTTTTTTAATTAGTTTTTTCTTTCTATTTCATATTTATTTCCAATGAAAGAAAAACAATGTAGATGATTTAGTGCATGTATGTTACATTATCATTATTACATTTAAAAAATATATATATTTTATTATATTGATTTTCTCAAAAGTTGATGTTTTAATGTTTAAAAAGAAAATATCATTTTTACTTAGAAATTATACTTCCCATTGAATACTAAAATAATGGATTATATATTAAATAGTAGGTATATTTAATTTCCATCTCATTGAAATTTAGTTTAGTTCTAGATCTTACCCTTTTTCCTTTTATGTTATAGTTATTTTTTTATTAAATTGAAATTTCATTAGCGTGATACTTAATTTACTAATATTTAGATTTATTTTTCGATGAAGGTAAACCTAAAGCATAACATCAATTTTCTTTATTTAAGATTTTAAGCAAATCATTTTTAGCAACTAAGTTTAGTTAAAGCTAAGTTGAATAAAAGCATGCTAACATGGGTAAAAGTGCCCAAACTATTAATCAGTAAACCAAATTCCAACAACACATTAAATGACAAATAAAATTATACAAATTTTCGTGTTAATGTGGATGCATGTTATAATATACATGTTATCTTAAACCATTATAAATGTCTCGGACTATTAGGGAAGAGATGAGCAACTACATCATGGAATTAGAGAGGGTTAGGATTGTTGGTTGGTGATCTCCCCTATGATATCTCAACTTTAGTCGTTTGTCACATGTTTCTTAACTATAAATTAGGATTTTCAACAAAAACAAACCAAAGCAATATTATATTGGGCCAAAATCTTAATTTCCTCTACAAGACTAGACTTCATGTAAGTTAAAATCATTCAAAATAAAAAGTAATTTGGCCAAATATACCCAATTGAAAACAAATAAAACTTGTGATATTTCTGTATAATGTTTTTAAAATCTTCATTTAATATTTGTGTTTGCACTTAAAACTTGTGGTTCTATTACAAGAAAAGTTTTATGGTATATTATGGTATCTACACAAATATCATGCTCTTTTAGGGCCGACATTGGTGGTGTGACAATATTTTACATAACCATCATGGAATTGACATTCGTGGTATGATAATATGTTACTTAAGCATATGGAGTCTACACAAAATTTATTCTCTTTTATAATTGACATTTTTGGCATGATAATATGTTGCTTGCTTCATGCTAGAACCATTTTTGTTTCACTAAGTTGACTTCAATGCATTTCTTCTCCCCATGTAGTATTATAAATTGGTAGGTAATCGAGAGCGAAAAAAGTGGGTGATAATAATTCTTATGTGACCACTTGAAACTCTACTAACATGTGGGCATCCATATATTAGTTCTCAAAAACACACTTTCTTTTAACAAGATTGGTTTTCATTCATTGATCTATCTTCATCTCCATGTGACAATCAATGTAATACTTTTAATAAGGAAAAATTTGGTCCATGCAAGTATAGCTCTTTCAATATTAGATAATGTAATACTTTGGTATATTCCAGGGACAAGAAAATTGGTAAGTGTTAATGTGTTGGAATTTGAAAACGCCTATTACTTATAAAATTTACAATTTTATAAACATGATAAGTTATAATCTCAAATTATATACTTATATAATTCATAATATAATACTTACACCTTCGAGAAAATTCACATCTCCAAAAAAATCTAAACATAATAAAATATAGTTAATCATATTTCTTAAAATTAATATCACACCATTAATTTTTATATAAATTTCTTGATTATTATCCTAAACAAACTTTATACTTTCCATTAATCACATTTGATCCATTATCCTAAAAACTATACTCTATAACCACCCAAAACAAACTGCGCCAACCGCTAGAATGACATAAAAGTGCATATTTGCATACCCGGAATTCCTAAAAACTATAACTAAAAGCATGGACCATCGTCCAAATCTGATGGAATCCACTGGCGCCTTCTAAAAACCAAAACTGAAGCGTGGAACATTGCCCAAATCTGAGGGATTTCATTTCATCCAACACGTGTGTTTCAACTATGGACCTGCTCCACGACACCACCATATTCGCCGATATTTATGGTACGCTATTTTGAAGGTAATCATTACGGATGTTCGCCATCTTTCATTGAAATAAAGACGGCTGTCCTTTAACTGATTTTGGATTTGTGGCGTTTCAAAGTGCGAGTGTTGGAGGCGGCGGCGAGTCTGTTCGTAACTGCAAAGAGATTTGATCGCCGGTCAGATCTACGCAATACAGAAGTAATGGTCGCCATCAGGTCTGTCGAGTACAGAGAATTAATATTCGGAAATTGATTGATTATTCACTTGTTTTTATATATTACTCTACTCTATCTCGGCAACCAATAAATCTTATGTTATCTTGTTTTAATTAAACGGCGGCAGTATATGCGCACAGTTCGAAAAATCAAACAGCGGTTTTCAATTAAAGCTCGATAGGATAGGAAATATGGCTATCTCTTTCCCAACGCTTAATGATAAATGAAAAATGATATCGCTGAATTATTTAAAATAGTTAAAAACTCGCATGAATTATATATATTATATTATATATTTATATATATATTTTCTTTAATTTTAAATAAATATATTTAAATCATATATTTTACATTAATGTTTGAAACATATATTTGATAATAAAATAAATTAACACTATTAATCTCTAATACACTCATCCGCTCTCACATTTTAAAATTTTCAAAACCCACCCCCGAACCGTCCAAATAATCCAATTTTAATTTTTAAATATTAAATATAACCAGATGAAGTCTATTAAATAATTTCTATATAACACGATTATACAAAATCAAAAATGAAATTTAATAATTTCATTACATTTTAATTAAAATTTATACTTTAATTTACCAGGAACCTCATTCCCAAAGCATAATCATAAATTCCGCTTGCTCTGACAGACGTCATTTTGTTGAATGCGGCCGCGCAATGCAATTCCAAGGTTTTCGAATTTGTATTTGTATTTAAGTTGGGTGTTTTACATGAGGTTTTGTATGTTTTTGTTTTTAGTTGACAAGAGTGATCAAGAATTTGTGAAGCAATGTTGTTTTTTTCAAACTTGTAGTTTATCGAAGTGGAAGAGTTGCTTAGAAAGTTATCGAAATTCTGGTTATATTTAGAGAAAATATGTATGGTTGTTAAGGAGTTTGGATGTCGAAGTGAGAAAGTATGGAACCGTGTCAATTGGAACACTCACCGAATCCAAAGAGAAGAATCAAGTCCAACTGGTGCTCGACACCTATTTTGATAAGTTAATGCACATGGGCACCAATGCAGATTTGTAGATTAGCGCAAAGAACATGCATAGATATGTCGTCATTTCGGCCTGCTTAGGACTAAGTTGCGCATGTCACAAGACGAGGTTGACAGAGGTTCCAGATCAGTATACCCGAAAGCGATAAACATGGTGTAAAGGGAAATTCCAAGTGCCATTAATGAAATGTATGTAATGTAAAGAGTTATATGTAATGAAGTTGAAGAGTCATAAGGGTAGTCCAAGAATCACAAAGGGGAATTTCAGGGGTCACCCCACCCTTTGTTATAAATAGAACCTCATAAATCATAGAAAGGGATTTTGGGAGACAAGCTTTCGCTGGCCATTGCTTAGAGAGGGTTTGGAGAGTATTGTGACGAGCCTTGGCTTCTCCACAGGGCAAAGCAAGTACATTTCTTTGGAGGAGCGAGCGGTGTTGATTGTAATGTTCCATTATTTGGGCTAGTGGATGTCAATGGTGTATGTATGGATGGAACTTTCACTTTATATAATATAACAAAGTCAACTCGTCTTCATGCATATGTTGTTATTGTAGTTCGACTATTCTCGTTACTTTAGAAATGTATGTTGTTTAACTTACACATTTTTGTATGAACTATTTTGTATACGATTGTATGAATCTTGTTGAAGTCGTGTTGTTGGTTTAACCCATCACTTTGGATTGTCAACTATTATGTTTTCCAGCTTGTGATGTCATTATGCTCGTGTGTGTTGTTCAGGTTGCATACTATTACAGTGTTCTAAGGGACACTTTATTTTCCCCTTCCGTGTGTTAGAACCTCCCCATGCATCTCTTTTGACTCGCTGCAAGGTCACACGCTTCCGACAAAGTTATCTCACTTACCTCTGCATGTTATCGTAGTCAAGGCATTACCATACTACCCATTGCTAGGACTCCTACTCTAAACGATTTGAGGTCTAGTTGGGACTTCTTACCAAGGATATTCTCTCACATGCTGGCGGGTCCAACACTGTCAACAAAACTCTAAGATAAATACTATAAACACTAAAATAAACATGGTTGACTAGGTTTTATCATGATTGATTTTCATATATGCTATATTATAAACCATAATATCAAATTCAAAATTAAAAGCCATAATTATAAAACACATATTATAAATCCTAATATTAAATATTATTATATTAATTATTTATTAAGAAAATATTGTATTAATAAATATTAATTATATTATTATATATTAATATCTATTAAACCCAAGGGATTTATGCTATAAACTTTAGGGAGTAATATTATAAATGGAAGGGAGTAATATTAAATCGAAGGGAATATTAAACCCTATGAATATGAACCCTAAAATAAACATGATTGACCTTGGTTGACCATGGTTAATTTTCATATTGAGACAATCCTTGTCACAATGTGACATTCAACCATGGTTGACAATGATTGATTTTCAAATCGATAGAATCTTTGTCACAATATGACATTGAACCCTGGTTGACCATAGTTGATTCTCATATTAAGACAATACTTGTCACAATGCAACATTTAACCATGATTCGTTATGATTGGCAAGGATTATAAACCTAAACGAATAATATTATACCTTAGGAATATGAACCCTTAGATTAATAAACCCAAGGGGTTGATATTATAGACCCAAGGGATTAAAATTATAAACCCTAAGATAAATATTACAAAGCCTAAAATAAAATGGTTGACCATGGTTGATTTCCATATTAGACAATCCTTGTCACAATGCGACGTTGGACCCTAGTTGACCATACTTGACCATGATAGCTTTTCATATCGAGCCAATCTTTGTCACAATGTGACATTGGACCATGGTTGATTTTCATATTGAGAGAATATTTGTCACAATGAGACATTTGACCATGGTTGGCTATGATTGACAATGGTTGACCATGATTGATATTATAAAGGCAAGAGAATAAGAAACCCAAGGGATTATGGACCCAAATGAATAATATTAAATCCAAAGGACTAATATTATAAGCCCAAGGTATATAAACCCTAAGATAAATATTACAAACACCAACATAAACATGGTTGACCATGATTGGTTTTCATATTGAGACAATACTTGTCACAATGCAACATTGGATCATGGTTGACCATGGTTGACCATGGTTGATTTTTATATCAAGACAATCTTTGTCACATTGCGATGTTCGAAAATGGTTGACCATGATTGACCGTGGATGACCATGTTTTATTTTATAAAATATGGTTGACCAATGTTGACCATGATTGACCATGGTAGACCATGGTCAACCATGCTTACCATATTGAGACATTCTTTGTCATAATGCGACATTGGACCATGGTTGAAACAATGATTGTTGTTCATATTGAGACAACCTTTGTCACAATGTGACGTTGGACCATGGTAGACCATGATTGAATTTATAAAACATGGTTGACCATTATTGGCCATGGTTAACCATGATTGATATTATAAACCCAAGGTAATAATAAGTCTAGGGATTAATACTAAAAACTCAAGTGATTATAAACCTAAGGGAATAATATTAAACCCTAGGAATATGAACCCTTAGATTAATAAACCGAAATGATTGATATTATAAACTCAAGGGATTGACACAATCTTTGTCACAATGTGATGTTGTACTGTGGTTGACCATGATTGACCATGGTTAACCATGATCGATATTATAAACCCAAGGGATTAAAACTAAAAACCCAAGGGAATATATTAAACCGATGGGAATAATATAAACCAAAGTTATATAACCCTTAAGATAAATATGATAAACCCTTAAATAAACATGGTTGACCATGTTTGATTTTCATATTGATACAATCTTTGTCATAATGCGACGTTGGACCATGTTCGACCATGCTTGAACTCTTAGATTAATAAACCCAAGATATTGATATTATAAAACAAAGAAACTGTAATATTCCTGACCCAAAATATTCGTCAAACCCCAGCAAAAACTCCAACCAAATATGTGAGCACGATATAATAACCCGAAGTGATAAAATAACAGTGGAATAACATATAATAATGTAAACCGGAAAATAAGCAGATACACAAGAAATGTAGCGAGAAATGCTAAGCCATTTTATTATACTGAGCAATAAATGAGTACAAGAGGTGATTAGATAGATGGCACCTCAACTTGCACAAAGCAAGTGAAGAAATACTCTCAGAATGACAAGAATGGCCACTCTGTGTGGATGTTGCTGCTGTGCTGCTGTTGCTGCTAGAAAACAAATGATAATTTGGGGTTGCTCCCCTCCTTGGAAAAAGCTGAAACTCTGGATTCGGGCTCTACTCAAGAAACCCAGAAAAACCTAAAAAGCTTTCCTGCAATGGCCTCACACTGATATGCGTCCCAATTGCTGGGAAACTGTGGTGCTACTTATGCTATTGGAAATCGAATGAGAATTTGGGGCTGCTCCCCTCCTTAGAAAAGGTTGAAACTCTGGAATCAGACTCTACTCAAAAAATCCAGAGAAACCCAGAAAGCTTTTTTGAAATGGCCGACCCCCGAAAATCACCCCCTTGGGGTTCTGCACATTTCCTCAAAGATGCTGATGAAACTGCTGCTTAAACGCTGATGGAACTGCTGCTGAAACGTTGATGAATCTACTGTTGGAATGCCAATGGAAATACCTTGCCCGAGCAAGCACTCGAAGTCCCCCGGGGCTAAGGGTGAGATCTCCAAACGGAGACAATGCACTAAACAATGCTGCAGACTAGCTAAACAACTAGTGTGCTCTAAGTCGAAATGACTATCACAAATGCTCATAACCAAAATAATCCAAAATGAGGGGGCTCCTCTCTATTTTATAGCTTCTGGCTCTCATAATCCCTAGGCTCACCTCCTCCTGCGTGATTCCCCTCTTGCCATGTGTTCTTCCCTCCTGCGTAGTCCCTCCATGTGTCTGTGTGGGCCCCATTTCTACGTCCCCCTTTGGCCCCCTTGGCTCCTCCTTAAGTCACAACGTTGTGCTACTAGGAAGTGAATTTTTATTCTTAAAGTGAGTTTTGTCCCTCGTCCTCACTTTTTATTTATAAATAACTATAGAAGGCAAAGATTGGGCAAAATCGAATATTCCAATTAGCCATGGCTAATTAGGAATATTACAATCTCCCCCGGCAAAATGTTGCTTGTCCTCAAACAATTGAAGTGATGGATGATGCAAGATCTTCTCACTCTCCCAAGTGCCATCCTCATCTGGCAAATTCTTCCACCTCACCAAGAATTTCTAGACCGTCCTGCTCCGCAGCTACCTCTCCCTAGTATCAATGATATCCTCCGGCTGCAATACCAAATGCCCCTCGTCATCCATGGGCGGTAGCTCATCTGTCACTGTCACCTGCTGCCCCAATGCCTTTTTCAGGCATGATACAAGGAAAACATTATGAATCTCGTTGCCTTGGGGCAGCTCCAACTCATAAGCAACATGTCCAACCCTACATATCACCGTGTATGGTCCATAAAAGTGGGGCTTAAGCTTCTCAGCCCCCTTCTGCGTTAGTGATGATTGTCGGTATGACTGTAACCATAGGTAGACCATGTCCCCTACCTCGAACTATCTCTCCACCCGACCCCTGTCTCTCCACCCGACCTCTGTCAGCATAAAATGATGGATTATATATTAAATAGCAGGTATATTTAATTTCCATCTCATTGATATTTAGTTCTAGATCTTACCCTTTTTCCTTTTATGTTATAGTTAAATTTTTTATTAAATTGAAATTTCATTAGTGTGATACTTAATTTACTAATATTTAGATTTATTTTTCGATGAAGGTAAACCTAAAGCATAACAACATTTTTCTTTATTTAAGATTTTAAGCAAATCATTTTTAGCAACTAAGTTTACTTAAAGCTAAGTTGAATAAAAGCATGCTAACATGGATAAAAGTGCCCAAACTATTAATCAGTAAACCAAATTCCAACAACACATTAAATGACAAAAAAAATTATACAAATTTTCATTCATGTTAATGTGGATGCATGTTATAATATACATGTTATCTTAAACCATTATAAATGTCTTAGACTATTAGGGAAGAGATAAGCAACTACATCATGGAATTAGAGAGGGTTAAGATTGCTGGTTGGTGATCTCCCCTATGATATCTCAACTTTAGTTGTTTGTCACATGTTTCTTAACTATAAATTAGCATTTTCAACAAAAACAAACCAAAGCAATATTATATTGGGCCAAAGTCTTAATTTCCTCTACAAGACTTCATGTAATTTAAAATCATTCAAAATAAAAAGTAATTTGGCCAAATATACCCAATTGAAAACAAATAAAACTTGTGATATTTTTGTATAATGTTTTTAAAATCTTCATTTAATATTTGTGTTTGCACTTAAAACTTGTGGTTCTATTACAAGAAAAGTTTTATGGTATATTATGGTATCTACACAAATATTATGCTCTTTTAGGGCCGACATTGGTGGTGTGACAATATTTTACATAACCATCATGGAATTGACATTCATGGTATGATAATATGTTACTTAAGCATATGGAGTCTACACAAAATTTATTCTCTTTTATAATTGGCATTTTTGGCAGGACAATATGTTGCTTGCATCATGCTAGAACTATTTTTGTTTCACTAAGTTGACTTCAATGCATTTCTCCTCCCCGTGTAGTATTATAAATTGGTAGGTAATCAAGAGCGAAGAAAGTGGGTGATAATAATTCTTATTGTGACCACTTGAAACTCTACTTGCATGTGGGCATCCATATATTACTTCTCAAAACCACACTTTCTTTGAACAAGATTGGTTTTCATTCATTGATCTATCTTCATCTCCATGTGATGATCAATGTAATTCTTTTAATAAGGAAAAATTTGTTCCATGCAAGTATAGCCCTTTCGATATTAGATAATGTAATACTTTGATATATTCAAGGGACAAGAAAATTGGTAAGTATTAATGTGTTAGAATTTGAAAGTGCCTATTACTTATAATTTTACAATTTTGTAAACATGATAAGATGTAATCTCAAATTATATACTTATATGATTCATATATAATACTCAAATCTTCAAAAAAAAATCGTATCTCCAAAAAATTTTAAACATGAAAAGATACATTTAATCATATTTCTTAAAATAAATATCACACCATTAATTTTATATAAATTTCTTGATTATTATCCTAAACAAACTTTATACTTTCCAATTAATGATCCATTATCCTAAAAACTATACTCTATAACCCCCCAAACAAACTGCGCCTAACTGCTAAAATGACATAAAGGTGCATATTTACAGACCCGGAATTTCTAAAAACTAGAACTAAAAGGCTGGACCATCGTCCAAATCTGACGGAATCCAGGGACGCTTTCTAAAAACCAAAACTGAAGCGTGGAACATTGTCCAAATCTGTGGGATTTCATTTCATCCAACACGTGTGTTTCAAGTATGCACCTGCTCCACGACACCACCATATTCGCCGATATTTATGGAACGCTATTTTTCTAGAAACTATAACTAAAACCATCGTCCAAATCTGACGGAATCCACTGACGCTTTCTAAAAACCAAAACTGAAGCGTGGAAGATTGTCCAAATATGAGGGATTTCATTTCGGAGTTGTCTATAATGTGATTTTTTAGAGATTCCGGTGACTGAATCCAGCGGAAGAAATGAGATTAAATCTTGATTTTTAGCAGTTAAAATGGTTTTTTAATTGCATATTTGGATTCAGCGCCCTGAAAAACCCTTGGGAGCCATTGATTGTGCAGAAACTAGCTATCAAACTTGGGATTCCAATGATTCGCTGCCGGATTTTGACCTAAAAATCCGCTAAAAAGACTTTCAAAAAATCGCGTTATAAACTACTACCTTCATTTCATGCAACACGTGTGTTTCAAGTATGGACCTGCTCCACGACAGTGCACCACCATATTCCACCATATTTATGCTACGCTCTTTTTAAGGTAATCATTACGGATGATCGCCATCTTTCATTGAAATATAGACGGCTGTCCTTTAACTGCTTTTGCATTTATGGCGTTTCAAAGTGCGAGTGTTGGAGGTGGCGCCGGGCGAGTCTGTTCGTAACTGCAGTTATCAGAAAATTAATGTGTGTTGTGCAAAAAGATTTGATCTCCGGTCAGATCTACGCAATACAGAAGTAACGGTCGCCATCAGGTCTGTCGAATACAGAGACAATAACATTCGGAAATTGATTTGATTATTCACTTGTTTTTATAGCTACTCTTTCCCGGCAACCAATAAATCCTATTCTATTGGGTTTTAATTAATCGGAGGCTGTATAGGCGTATCGTTTGATTTTTCGAACGGTGGGCATATACAAGCGTTAATGGTGAGCATATACAACCACTATTTAATTAAAGCTCGATAATATAAGAAATATGACTCTCTCTCTTTCCCAACACTTAATAATGATAAATAAAAAATGATATAACTGAATTGTTTAGCGAGCTGATTGTTGGAATTTATTATTATATATATATATATTTTAATTTTCAAAATAATAATATTTAAATTAAATATATATTTGATAATAAAATAGATTAAACATTATTAATCTCTAATACACTCATTCGCTCTCCACATTTTAAAATTTTCAAACCCACCCCCGAAACCGTCCAATAATCTATTTTTTTTAAATATTAAATATAACCAGATGAAGTCTATTAAATAATTTATATATGACATGATTATACAAAATCAAAATATGAAATTTAATAATTTCATTACATTTTAAGTAAATTTTATATTTAAAAAATATTTACCAGGAAAATCATTCCCAAAGCATAATCATAAATTCCGCTCGCTCTGACGGGTCATTTTATGGAATGCGGCCGTGCAATGCAATTCGAGGATTTTCGAATTTGTATTTGTATTTAAGTTGGGGGTTTTACATGAGGTTTTGTATGTTTTTGTTTTTCGCTGAGAAGAGTGTTCAAGAATGTGTGAAGTAATGGTTTTTTTCAAATTCGTAGTTTAACACAGCGGAGGTGTTGTTCGGAAAGTTATGGAAATTCCGGTTATATTTAAAGAAAATACACATAGTTGTTAAAGAGTTTGGATGTCGAGGTGAGAAAGTATCGAACCTTGTCAATTTGAACACTCGCTGAATCCAAAGAGAAGAACCAAGTCCGACTGGAGCTCAACACGTATTTTGATAAGTTGATGCACATGGCCACCAATGCAGATTTGCAGATTAGGGCAAAGAACATGTATAGATATGTCGTCGTTTCGGCCTGCTCAAGACTAAGCTGTGCATGTCACAGGACGAGGTTGACAGAGGTTCCAGATCAGTATACCCAAAAGCAATAAACATGGTGTAAAGTGAAATTCCAAGTGTCATTAATGAAATGCAAACAATCATATGTGATGTGAAGAGTTATATGTAATGAAGTTGAAGAGTCATAAGGGTAGTCCAAGAATCACAAAGGGGAATTTCAAGGGTCACCCCACCCTTTGTTATAAATAGAACCTCATAAATCATAGAAAGGGATTTTGGTAGACAAGCTTTTGCTAGCCATTGCTTAGAGAGGGTTTGGAGAGTATTGTGACGAGCCTTGGCTTCTCCACAGGGCAGAGCAAGTACATTTCTTTGGAGGAGCGAGCGGTGTTGACTATAATGTTCCATTATTTGGGCAAGTGGATGTCAATGGTGTATGTATGGATGGAACTTTCACTTTATATAATGTAACGAAGTAAACTCGTCTTCATGCATATGTTGTTATTGTAGTTCGACTATTCTGGTTACTATAGAAATGTATGTTGTTTAACTTACACATTTTTCTATGAACTATTTTGTATACGATTGTATGAATCTTGGTGAAGTCGTGTTGTTGGTTTAACCCATCACTTTGGATTGTCAACTATTATGTTTTCTAGCTTGTGATGTCATTACGCTCGTGTGTTTTTCAGGTTGCGTACTATTACAGGCTTCTAAGAGACACTTTCTTTTCCCCTTCAGTGTGTTAGAACCTCCCCATGTATCTCTCTTGACTCGCTGCAAGGTCACACGCTTCCGACAAAGTTATCTTACTTACCTTTGCGCGCTACCGTAGTTAAGGCACTACCGTACTACCCATTGCTAGGACTCCTACTCCAAACGGACTAAGGTTTAGTTGAGACTTCTTACCAAGGATATCTCCTCACATGTTGATGGGTCCAACAATGTCAACAAAACCCTAAGATAAATACTATAAACACTAAAATAAACATGGTTGACCAAGTTTTATCATGATTGATTTTCATATATGCTATATTATAAACCATAACATCAAATCCAGAATTAAAAGTCATAATTATAAAACATATATTATAATTCCTATATTATTTTTATTAAGAAATATTTGTATTAATAAATATAATATATTATTATATATTAATATCTATTAAACTTAATGGATTTATACTATAAACTTTAGGGAGTAATATTAAACCCAAGGGATAATTATTATAGGCCCTTCATATTAATATTACAAAACCAAGGGATTATTGATATTATTGATACTAAACACCGAAGGGATATAAATCCAAGGGAATAATATTAAACGCTATGAATATGAACCCTAAAATAAACTTGATTGACCCTGGTTGACCATGGTTAATTTTCATATTGAGACAATCCTTGTCACAATGTGACGTTCAACCATGGTTGACTATGATTGATTTTCAAATCGATAGAATCTTTGTCACAATATGACATTGAATCATGGTTGACCATGGTTGATTCTTATATTAAGACAATACTTGTCACAATGCAACAATTCAGGGAAAATTTTAAGAACCCCCCTAAATTTACATGTATAATAAATGGGCGAATCTCCATGGTATATAGGAAAAATGGAAGGCGATTTTATCAATAATATGATATGTATATATAATTTTTTGGCGAATCTCTCACAAGGCATGGCGAATATTTTACTCAATTATAAAATCTTGTGTTTATTGAATACACAAATGAAATCATTGCATTTCTTTAAAATATCTTTTGAAATCAAAATTACCTAAATTACATATCGATAACCTAGTGGGTGTAAGATAAAATTCACCCGTGCCATTCACAGAAAGCATGAGAAAAAACCTAATACTATATATAAAACCAAGAAAAATTCAAATTCATCACTTCTAGGGACCTCATAACCACCCTGCCAATACACAAGTATGTTCCTGTTTGCAATCAGAAAAATTACCCAAATTACAATATGTTTACTCCACTTCTAGGGACCTCGTAACCACCCTGCCAATACACAAGTATGTTCCCATTTGCAATTAGAAAAATTACCCAAATTACAATCTGTTTACTCCAGCATATGTTGGAAAGTTATAGAAGGATGACTAGTGCAATCAATCCATTCCTTTTAGCCCTGGATTTGTTTCAGTTTAAAACAGAAGTATACAAATATACTTGTCCAATGTCTATGCTTTAACCATTCACCTTAAGATGTTTTTACAATATAATTTCCTTAAGTCTATTTAATATCTTCATTATCATAAAAACCAACCTATATCCATCTTAACTCCACATCTACCACTCTTAGGGGGATGAAATCTATTTATCCCTCTGAGCACTTGGTAAAACCAGAATTAAGATGGATCTAAGATAGAATTTCCCCTTTAAATAGTCTATGCTCACATGAATACCATGGGTCAATACCATGGGTTATCATAAACCTGGAGCTTAAAAATTACTATTATAGTAATTTATAAATATTAATAAAATTAATAGTTGATTTTTATTTTATTTTTTATTTTAACCAAGCTAAAATGTTTTACATACATTAAATTACAACATCCATTTTTACTTTGATCCACCAAGCCCCGAAAGGGATCAAATATTTTTTCACTCTATGCTAGTTTGCATATCACGATATTTGATACCTTTCGGGGGTTAGTAGATCCAG
>APFE031474727.1:4688-55329 GCA_000404065.3 Pinus taeda
ATAGATTACAGAGATAACCATAAATACAGAGATGCGATAACCATAAATAAAGAGATGCAGCGGAAATAACACTTCATTTCATTAATGGAAAATACCGAAATATGCTTACAACCAGGATTGGAAATAAACCAGCTAGGACTATGGTAGCTTATCTCTGAGAAGAGATGTGTGGCTACATGTCTCTGAACTGTTCCGAACTTGTGTTACAATGAGGCTCGAAGGCCTATTTATTATTGAGAAACAATGGAAAACCCTTCACATTCCAAAACCGACCCTGAGAAGATGAAACGCTAAATTGTGGGCCTCGTTTTGGGTAAATTGGTACATCAATTTCCCGGGGTCGTAACTTTGGCATACGATCTCCGTTTGATGCGTATGATAGCTCGTTAGAAAGATCTATCCGAGAAATACCATTGTTGGGAACGAGCAACATTAGTCCATTGCATGGACCCATGTTGCTCCCGGATTCCCCAAAAAACGTCGTTTAGGGCCTCAAAACGGCTCCAGAAGTTCAGGACCCGAAAAACTGCTAAAAATAGTAAGTTGTGCTATAATTAAGAAAACTGAAAATGCTGAGAAAGACAATGGTGGGGGTCCAGGTGGACTTGGCAGGTGGCCACCAATATCCACCTGGATCATTGTGCTACAATTAAAGAAACTAAAAGAAACAATGGTGGGGGTCCATGTGGAATAGGTGAGTGGCCACCAATATCCACTTGGATCAAAAGTAGAGCTACAGGTGAAAACCTCTTCCAAGGAACCTAAAGCAGGTTCATTTGTTAAAATCCCCTATGAGGCAACTAGTGAGTCAAAAAAATAAAAGATAAAAAATAATAAGAATAAAAGATAAAAAGGGAAAAAGGGAAAAAAAAGAAACAAAATCATTTTGATCTCTTACATTGATTTTTGTGCAGATACAATTTTGCAGCAATTGAAAATGCAGCAAATTAGGTCAACTGAGACTGGTCATCATGCACCCCATTCTAAGTCACCATCATAGTTTCTCTGAGGTTGACCCGGTTGACACCCTTGTACCATTTTCCACTCCTTTATATCACCCAAAAATTATCTAGGTCATATCATCCACTTTTCATAAGATTTCTACAACTTTTCTAAAAGGTTACAGGAAGGTCTAAAATAATTATTGGCTTAAGGGGGGCTGACCCAGGTTCAGAAATGTTCATGAAAACCTACAAAACCTTAATTGTTGGCCCTTTCCGCAACAACCTACATACCGCAGGCTATAATCTCACCTAAAGTAGTATTTGGGGATGCTAGAACCAGGTTTCTGCATCCAGAGATGGTGTGATAAGTGGTCTTAGCTCTTGTAGCCCATATCTACCTTCACGCAGATCAATATCCTTCTTTGACCTGATATTGTAACTCGAGTAAAATGGCTTCTAGACCTTCATGAAGGTCCGTGATCAGTATTTATGGATCTTAAGGAAGTAATCTATCTATTTTTGCACGCTAATCAATAACCATAGATCTACCCAATTCATCAGAAATCACCCTAGAATTAACCCTTAATTTCGTGAACACAGATAATTATTTAAGACATGCATAAATATGATAGATTCATTAGATTCATGCAGCATTTATACATTATTTCATGGAAAACACATTATTAAGCGATGGAACATAACATAAAAATAATTCACAATAATACTCAGATGCAAAGTATTTCTTCATAATCAATCTTTATTAAGCTTCAACGTTGAGATTATAGACTCCTTTACCCTATGCACTCAGTTGCAGGGGTCCGCATACTCAGCTGCGGATTTACCAAGGCCTCATGTGCATTTGGCTACAGGAGCCTTCCCCTTTCACTTAAGTACAGGAAGTAGAGCCTTCCTGCCATAGCACTTGCCCAAAATCTACCTCTTAGACTCGCTATGACTCAACTATATATAGCTTTCTTCAATACAATACCATGGTCTGCAGACCATGGGTAAGTCTCAAAACTGGCCTATTTACTTATCAAAGAAGGGGCTAAGACCCCTTTGACTCCTATCTAACTACGCGCTCTGCATCCACAGTTCAGGGAGACTTTACATCTTTTACAAAATGTTTAAAAAAAATTGGGTTAACTAACCCCAAACCTGACCCTAGGGACCCTATCTCAATAGGGCCCCAGCACAAATATGGTGACTCCCCCTCGAATCACTCAACTGGCTTTTCTACTTTATGCCAGAGCTCACTGAAATCCTGCTTCAAGAATTCCAGCTCTGTGACTCCTTGTAATATTGTTTGTTATACCTCTTCGAACTTTTTTTGTAGTTATTCCCTCTACCACGAGACTCATGGTCCTATGAGTCTGATGCAATGCTTTCAACTTCTCTTGTATGTTCTAAGTAATCTAGTTGGCCTCCTCTGTCAAAGGTTGAAGTCAAGCCTTCAAAACTGATTCCTCTTACTGCAATTCCTGAACTTGTGTCTATAGCAGCTTTCCTTCCTGTAGGCGTGAGAATTTTTCTTGCATTACCCAATAGCTTGCTCCTTTATTTGCTTCTTCAAGTTGAAGATAGAGTTCTATGTCCCTTACCACCTCCATATTCCTAGCTTGAGAGCTCTTATTCATTTGTGTTTTGTGAAGTTGATCCTTCGACTTCTTCTATGTCTGGGCATTCTTTCTCAATTTGTTCTTTTGCAGCTCACTCTTTCATAATGTGTTCCTTTGAAGCATGTTCTTTTTCCACATATGCCTTGTCAGTGGCTTCTTTCTTCTTTTTCTCAACTAGAGCTCGCACGGCCCTTTGAGTTTCTTCCTTACGCTTTTGTACAGCGGTCAACTATGCAGCAAAGCTCTCTGCACCTTTGCTTTTACCTACACCAAGCTCCATGAGTTCGCGTCACTCTACTGGCCAACTCCCCACAATCTCCTACACGTCTGTCTCAGATACCAAATATGGAAATTTGTGCCATAGGTACTTTGGGTCCTTTCATGCCCTAATTGAAACATTATGAAATCAGCCTTGAACTCCGTGAAGGTCGTCAATTTCTCGAACAAGGTTGGGGAGAACCTTGGCCTCTAACTAATAACTATTTGAAGGTCCATCTCCATCAAGATCCAAAAACATTTCGACTCCTTAATCCTTTCGGGATCCTTTGTGGCTCATAGTGATGCAAACTTTGTGGCTTCAGGTAAATCTTCCAGCTATGGAGGAAACTGGTTGTCCTCTGAAACTTCCATGCTACTAATATAATTGACAGTAAAATCCATGCATAATGGAATGGCTTACTCTCTTCTTGAGCTCCATGACAGTTCACGAGGAACTCCTTTCATAGATACTTCGCCCAATTGTATTGAACTCCCTTTGCACACTAGGCAGCTAATGATACTACCAGCACCAAAACTTCACCCATGTGATACTTCCTCATGATTTTCCTTGCAAGCATCTGGGTGGTGAACTATACCACCTAGTCTTGAATGGAGAAAATAGAATATATGTGCGACTTCTTAACTAGACCATATTCTGCCTTCATCTTATCCACTAACTCTTTTTTGCCACTATTCCTTCCTGTAGGCATGCAAATTCTTCTTGCGTTGCCCAACAGCCCGTTCCTTTTTGTGCTTCTTCAAGGTGAAGGGAGTGCTCTGTCCCTCACCACCTCCTCCTTCCGAGCCTGAGAGGTCTTGTTCATCTCTTTGTTGCGAAGTCAATCCTTCGACTTCTTCTTTGTCTAAGCATTCTTTCTCAGCTCGTTCTTTTGCAGTGTGCTCTTTCACAGTGCATTACTTTGAAGCGTGTTCTTTTTCTACAGCTGCCTTATTAGTGGCTTCTTTCTTCTTTTGCTCAGCCATAGCTCGCACATCCCTTTGAGTTGCTTCCTTACATTTCTGCGTAGTGGTCGACTGCACAGTGATTGACTATGCAACAAATTTCTCTACACCTTTGCTTGTACCTACACCAAGCTCTGTGGGTTCGCAACACTCTGTTGGCCAACTCCCCACAATCTCTTGGCACATTCATCTCAGATACCAAATATGGAAGCTTGTGCCATAGGTTCTATGGGTCCTTTCACGCCCTGATTGAAACATCATGGAAATTGTCTTTGAACTCCGCAAAGGCCACCAATTGCTTGAACAAGGTAGGGGACAACCTTGGCGTCTGACTGATAACCATTTGAAGGTCCATCTCCATCAAGATCCAGAAAAATTTTTACTCCTTGATCCTTTACAGATCCTTTGTGGCCCACAGCGAAGCGAACTTCACAGCTTCAGGTAAATATTCTGCCTGCAAAGGAAACTAGTTTTCCTCCAGTAACTTTCATGCTACTAATACAATTGATGGTAAAATCCATGCATAATGGAATGACTTCCTCTCTTCCTAAGCTTCGTGATAGAACTCCTTGCACAGATACTTCACCCAATTGTATTGAACTCCCTTCACGCACTGGGCAGCTAATGATACTACTAGCACTAGAACTTCATCTGTGCAACACTTCCTCATGATTCTCCCTGCAAGAATCTGGGTAGGGAACTGCACCACCTAGTCTTGAATGGCGCGGATAGAATATTTGCAAGACTTCTTAACTAGACCATATTCCACCTTCATCTTATCCGCTAACTCTTTTTCGCCACTTTTCCTTCCTATAGGTGTGTGAATTCTTCTTTCCTTACCCAACAGTCCACTCCTTTCCATGATTCTTCAAGGTGAAGGGAGTGCTTTGTCCCTCGCCACCTCCTCCTTCCTGACCTGAGAGCTCATGTTCATCTATGTGTTGCAAAGACGATCCTTCGACTTCTTATATGTCTGAACATTCTTTCCCAGCTTGTTCTTTTATAACGCGCTCTTTCACAATGTGTTCCTTCGAAGCACGTTCTTTTTCTGCAACCGCCTTATCAGTGGCTTCTTCCTTCTTTTGCCCATCTAGAGCTTGCACGGCCTTTTGAGTTGCTTCCTTATGCTTCTACGCAGTGATAAACTATGCAGTGGTCAACTACGCAATAGAGCTCTCTGCACCTTTTCTTGTACCTACACCAAGCTCCATGGACTCACGTCACTCTATTGGCCAACTTCCCACGATCTCCTACATGTTCATCTCAGATACCAAATATGGCAGCTTGTGCCATAGGTGATTTAGGTCCTTTTGCGCCCTGATTGAAACGTTATGTAAATCGACCTTAAACTCTATGAAGGTCATTAATTGCTTGAACAAGGTTGGAGACAACCTTGGCCTCTGATTGAAAACCATTCGATGGTCCATCTCGATCAAGATCCAGAAAATTTTCAACTCCTTGATCTTTTCTAGATCCTTTGTGGCCCATAGCAAAGTGAACTTCGCGGCTTCAAGTAAATCTTTTGCCTGCGGAGGAAACTGGCTATCCTCTGGAAAATTCCATGCTACTAATACAATTGACAGTAAAATACAGGCATAATGGAATGGCTTTCTCTCTTCCTGAGCTTCACAAAAATTTTTGAGGAACTCCTTGAACATATACTTCTCCCAATTGTATTGAACTCCCTTTGTGCACTATGCAGCTAATGATACTACTGGCACCTGAACTTCGTCTGAGCAACACTTCCTCGGGATTTTCCCTGCAAGAATCTGGGCGAAAAACTGAATCACCTGTTCCTTAATGGAGCGGATAGAATATTTGTGTGTGACTTCTTAACCAGACCATATTCTACCTTCATCTTATCCACTAACTCTTTTTCACCACTTTTCCCTCCAAACTCCTTGCTAGGGTTTGCCCCTTTGTAGGGCAGCTTTGTGATCCAATGAATTAACATGTTGGTGATCGAAATAGGCTCCCCAAGCCATAGGCACCCATCATGCACCAATGTGGGGAGCTAGCACATACACACCATGTTGATAGTTGACCTATGAAAATGCAGCACAAAGAGCATGTGCAGCAACCCCTCTTGCTCAACACCTCTGACCCACTTCATGGGTTCCAACCGCATAACCCTAGTCTATTTGTAATAAATTTTCGTCATATACTTGTTGGTCACCAAATGTGGGAAGCTCTCGTGGTCTGCGAGGTCCCAATCCTCCATTTTCAATATTGGAATGTGCACTAATGTTGTTCCTTCAAATTCCACCTATTTAGGCAACACAGGTGTCGAAACCGTAAATTTATCGGAATATAGGTCTTTGGTAACTTTGGTTTTTCTCTTCCATGAATGGATATACATTTGGAACCATGTGATAGGCTTGACCTCTTTGGCATCCAATTCCTATATGCCTTGGAATTCTTCTTCCTCCAAATCAACCACTTTCTCCGAATGTTTATCTTTTCTCTCCTTTTGTCTCACTGGCATCGGTTTCTTCTATTTTTCTTTAGCAGAAGATTGCTTCGGCCTAGGCAACCTTGGCGTGGTAGGCACAAGGGTTGTAGCTTCCATAATTGATATCTCAGGGCTCGACGCATCAGAAACAACAGCTTCAAAACTTACGGCTTTTGCGGGGTTTGTAGCAATCATTCAGTCTAAGAACAGTTCATGGGCTACAGTAGACAAATTTTCAAATGAGGGTCTCGACACAAGTTGTTCCTAGTCTTCTTTCTTCACACAGTGACAACAAGAGGGCTCAGACACAATTCTCATAATTTAAATTGTTCTTCAACAGAATCACATGCTCAATTTATAGGAGTATTTGAATTCAAATCCAACCGTTCCCCCCAATTTTGAATCATAAATGCATATTTGGCAACATATCTCCAAAAAATTTCGCCATAAATGGTGCCTAACCACTCCTCTTAACTAAATTTTTGGCATCAGATCATGAATAGTAATTCCAATTTCTACTTTTGGACCCCTCTGCACGGCACCATTCTCCATGGCGTAGCTCATCTAGAACAACTTCACCTATCGCACTCTTGTCATCCATCGCGCAACCTCCCTACCATGTTCTTCACTTAGTCGGGTAGTGTAGTTTGTAGTCCTACAATCCCTTGCATCTTCTTGGATTACTAAGATTGTCCTGGTTCCATATAGTCATTGTGCAAGGGCAAGTTCCCCTGCGTACAACTTCAACCTACTTTTGTTCACTTTTCCAGGGAATGGTTCCCCGTTCAGCTTCGCGAGCTAAACTGCACGACCACCTATGATCTCCTTAATAACATATGGCCCCAACTAGTGCATTTGAAAATTTCCTGGAAATTTCGTGAACTTCTTGTCATATAACAACACTAAATAATCTATCTTAAACATGTGTAGCTTAATATGTCGATCATGCCATGCCTTCACGCATTCCTTTTGCACTTGTTGGTGAAATCTGGTAAGAAATTGATCTTCTTCTAACTCCATGATCTACACAAGTCGTTCCTCTAAGGCCTCACAATCCACCATCTCTGTCAATGCTGCAATACATAAACTTGGGACAATATACTCCATAGGCATTACTGCTTCAATTCCATAGACCAACCTAAACGGTGTTTGGTCTATCAAGTTCTTGCTGGTCATCTCATAAGCCCACAAAATAGCAGGTATATGCATGTCCTAGTCATTCCTCTACACCTTACAGACCTTCATCTATGCATGCTCCAAGATCTTGTTAAAAACTTCTACTGTCCCATTTGCCTATTGGTGATAAGGTGTGCTCTTCTAATGATACACCTAGAATTCTTCGAGCATCACGCTGATCGTTTCATTCAAGAAATGTGTACCCCTATCACTCATCAATATCTTAGGACATCTAACCCTTGTTAAGACATATTCAAGCAGAAACTTCATAGTAGTGGTTGATGTACAATCCTTCATTGGCTGCTCTTCTACCCACCTAGTTAAATACTCAGTTGCAGTAATAATATACCGCACACTCGTCTTCTTTCCTGGAGGTTGTATTAGACCTATAAATTCAATTGCCCATTTGTTAAATACCTACAATGGGACTTGAGGATTTAAAGGCAACTCATCCCTTCACAAATTTTTCCCCGTCCTTTGGCAAGCATCGCACGCCTTGCAGTATGCCTTATAATCCTTGTGTAATGTCGACCACCATAACCCAGCACGCAAAATATTTTGTGTGGTCGCTTTTCTGGCATAGTGACCTCCTACCACTCCTCCATGGGCTTCATCTAGGATATTAGTGTGTTCAAACTATAGAACATACCTTCAAAGTATCTCATCTGTTCCCATCTTATATAAATGAACCTCAATCATTGAAAAATCTGCAATGTGAACTACTAACTCCTTTTGTTGAGTGGAACGCATAGACCATCACCTGCCCTTTGTGCTCTGTAGTGGAGTAATTCTTATCAGTTGTAGATAACTTTTTACTCACGAAGGCTATAGGATCACCAATCTCTCCCTCACCTGCTTGTGTTAATATTACTCCTAGTGCAATGCAAGAGTCATCTACATGCACATGGAACTCCTTCTTCCAGATAGGAAATACCAAAATAGACATTGTCACCATTTTCTCCTTCAAGACATCCAAACCGCACTGACAGTCTTCATCCCAATAAAACATCACATCTTTCTTCAATGGTTTCTCCATCGACGCAGTTATCTGAGCATATGTCTTAATAAACTTCCTGTAATACCCAGTGTGCCCCAAGGTTGCTCATAGTTGTTTTACATTCCTATGAGCCTCCAAATTCACAATGACAATGATCTTTGCAGGGTCCACCATCAATCCTTGTTTACATACAATATGTCCAAGAAAAATCCCGAAGGGCACACAAACTATGGATTTCTTCAAGATCAACACAATATGATACCTTCGACAAATATCCAGAATGAGGCACAAACTCGCAACACGTCACTTTACCAACCCAAATATAGTCCAATCATCAAAATATACCTCCAAGAATTTATGAATAAACTCCTTGAACGTTGTGATCACACACGGGAAAACATTGCAGCCGCGTTCTTCAATCTGAATGACATAATTATATAGTGGAAGCAACCCCACTCAGTCGCAAAGGTTATTTTTCTTCAATCTTCTGGCGCGATCTTTATTTGATGATATCCCTAAAAACCATCAATGAACGAATACACCTCCTATCCTCCAACATTCTCTAACACTTCATCAATAAACGGTGTTGGAAACGGATCATGCACACAAGCATCATGTAGTTTCTGTAGATATATGCATATGCAGATTTCACCTTTTTGTTTCTCTTCTTGGACCACCATAGGTCTTACCCAATCTAATTCTTCTAAAGGCTCAATAATATCAGCCTCCAGCTTCTTATCCAGTTCCTAGCACACCTTTTCTTTATATTTTGGATTCAGATGATAATGCCTTTGCTTAACAGGCTTCGCATCTGGTTTCAATGTGATCTTCATAATACCTAAATCTCCAATGATTCCTTTCATATCTGAAAATTTCGTTGGGAATAAATCTTGGTACTCACGCAATAGCTCAACTACCTTATCAATCATATCTTCGTCCCAATAGACTCCTATCTTCGCAAACTTAGGTTCTAGGTCAAATCTAATGTTTACTTGTCAAGTTTTCAAAGAATCTAATATATATGGGTTCACCAACTTTGGTCCTTCGACTTCACATTGTCCTTCTATTTCAGGAATGGTAATATTCCGCAAGTCATCTTCTTATTCTTTGGCAATCACATTATAACATTCCAGCACATGGTGCAGCTGTGTACTCCAATCTGGCTAAGTCCATTCTATTGGTTACTTTGGTGTTCTGAATATAGCTTCTTTTATCTCTTGTAGTGCTTCATCAATACTCTCAAAACCATCCTCGAAGCTGAAGGTCATAGAAAATTTCCCTTAAAATGTCCCACTCAGCTATTCTATGGTGAATTTCCGTCTCCAAATTCCAGTTCATTAGGATCGTATCTAACGTGTGATAAAAAAGTGCACCCATTATGGGCGTGGTTCTATTCCCTGGGCCTTAATCCATCATGCCAAATTATTGTGAAGATCATCCTTCCCACTGTATTTTTCTGTCATTCTAGTATTAACACGCCCAAAACTTAACTTCATCATTCTCTTATATTCTTTCCAGCCAACAAAGTTCTCCTTGTGCGTACCCCTCCAACTGGCAGGTGTAGCGCACTGCGCCAATTCTAGTGCCTAGAATCAATACTCTTCTGGTACTTCCCTTTCAAATTCTTCCAAAAACAACTCCACATCAGTCAATCCATCATAATATGGAATATTTCTTACCTCAATCGAGACACACCTCAGAGATTTGGTCATCAAATTGCAACGGAGCATAGATACTTCATGTAGCCAATTTTTCTTGCGTTCAAGATCTTCATCTAAATCTGAGGTGCATGAGCTATCCTTGTCCCATGAAATTTGTCCATCAGCTGTAGGATTGATCCAATCCTTGTCTTGCATTATTATCTTGTATACCTGATCCAGATCATCATCACTTTCCACATAGTTGCGAACAGGTTCAGTATAACGCACTCCTTTTGGAGGGTCTAGTGGCACTACAACCCTGAGAAACTTCTTCTCAAACGTCATCTACCTCTTCTTCAAGTTGATTACTCCATTCATATCAATAGCCCAGTCAATTCCTAGTAGCGCGGGGTAAGGGTTACTATCATCCATATTTCAATGACCTCAAAGTCAACTAGCATTCTCGCACCCTCAATGTCCACCGTTACACCATATAAGCATGCCATAGGGATAATCTTCCACTGATTTTCCATGCACAACTAAATAGGAGACCACTGCAGGATAGGTCTCCCCATCCTTTCCCATGTCTGCTTAGGCAGGACATTCACATTAGACCCCAGATCCAAGATGACTTGGTCCATTTCATATTCTCCTATTTACGTAGTTAGCCTCATCTCCCACCTCGTTTGCATCTTATTCTTACCAATATTTCTTACTGTGCATTGTTCAGCAGGAGTCTTTTCTTTATTAGTGCACTTGTATATTAAATCTTGCAACCCTTCTACTGCTTTCTAGTCGCGCAGTAACTTCATGCAAGTCTTCAGGAAAGTAGCTAGTATTTAAGGATCTATTTGTTAGGTTGTGTTATATTCTTTCCACGACTAACCTACGTAGTGAATTGGGGGGTTAGAGGGGGGTCAAAGCCCCCCTTCTTTGCGCCAATTGCACAGCGGGGGGTCACAAGGGGGCGGAAGCCCCCTTGTCCGAGGGGTTAGAGGGGGGGCGGAGCCCCCCCTTCATTGTGCCGATTGCGCAACGGGGGGGTCACAAGGGGGGCGGAAACCCCCCTTGTCTAGGGGGTTTGAGGGGGGTGGGTAGCCCCCCTCTACGGGGTCCGGGGCAGCGCCCCAGGAAAAAAAAAAATGGACACTATATTAGGTTGGGCGAACCTACCTATGGTTTTCGGTCCATGGTTTTGGACGCGATGATTTTTCGGTCCATGGTAATTGATGCTTCGGCATGTATAAATAGGAATTGTAACATTGAAAGGAATATAATGAAAAATCAAGCTGGTAGTCCTGGTTTTGTGATCCAGGGGAAAATCTCTGTGCATATGTGTTTTATGTGTTATGCTCTTGCATTGTTTATTTTCTTTGTTTTAGAATTCCTATGCAGGTAATTTCTGTACAGGGTTAAAACCTACACATCTATAGGTAACCGAGTCGGCCGCCTTGTATATTTTGATACACTGAAAACAACATTCAGGGAGATTGCCTGCACGTATCTTAAGTCCTTGGTTTACTGAGTCAGTATATTGCAGTTCACAGTTACTTGGTAATCCTTTTGCCTAGATTATCCATCTTTTGTTTTATTATGTTATTTTGATTAAAATAAAATTAATTGACCACGGATAACATCCTCCACGTCACTCCTTAGTTGATCTTAAGTTGATACATATGGAAACAGCTCTGGAGTCCACCGATCAAGGAATTCATTTTGATGGGAATCCTAGTCCTTTTCCTCCTTTTGGAAATATTAGTGCTCCTTATATGACTACATTGTCCCTTCTGGGACTTACCATCGGCTTGCCAGTATGGTTGTTCTCAACCTCCTTGGCCTCGCAACTAAATATTCCTACAACTGGACAAAATCAACCTCCATTTGATCCTAAAGTTGACCCTTTACCTTCTTCATCGGTTGTTTCTTCCTCCCCTTCTTCCTCCCTTTCTTCCTCTTCGCCTGCTGAAAGTATTGACACTAGTAACCAGTTGGATAAGAAGAAGAAGAAAGGGAAGAAGACAAAGAAAATTCAGCAGGGGGCAACCAAGCAACCATTGCTTTGAATGCAACTTCTGATGAGAAATTGTCTGATAAGCCTCACAAACTTTGATATCCTTGCAAACTTTGTATGCGAGACCATCTTCTTCGAAATTGTTCTGGTATTCCTAGGATCTTAGAAGAATGGTCTTCTTGTTCACATCATCCTGTGTGATCAACTTCTGGAGATCATGTTGGTGACACACCATCAACTAGTGGTAGTAAAGTTCATGGAAATAAGGGTAAATTTAAGTTTCCCTATAGGTTATGCGAAGGGAATCACCTCATTCATCTTTGTCCCTATCTGGATGAAGCCCAAAAAGTGTTGGATAACCGTCCTGCTTCTCCGCAGTAGCTTCCATCTATTTACAGGAGACCTTCCCTTAATCCTTCACTAGTTGATGAAGTGACTGACCCAAATCAACCGTCAGTCAAACCCACTCTCTCTAAATGTGAATCCCATGAGTCTATACCTGACCAATCATAGGTCGAGGAAACAGTTGATCCAATTTCACCTTCCGTTAATTGTACCTTTCCCATAGGGAGTGAGTATGATACCAATCAAGTTCTTTTTGTTTCTTCAGATTCCAATGAGTTGGGAGGCAACCCTCCTATTCCATCAAGATAGGAGGAAAATCCTCCCATTCTCATAACTCAAGGGGGTAATTCTCTCGTTCTTACGGTACCCCCTCTAAGTAGTCCGGTCACTTCCTTTGATTGGAATCGACTAGGAGGATATAGTCTTCCTTCTTATGTGCCTTTCTAGATCATAGTACAAGTTTATAATATGATTGTATCTAGCACTATTATAGATGAAGGTGCATCTATGAGTATCCTTTCCTCCACTGCTTGACAAGTGCTCAGTTTGTTGCCACTTGTGTCTGTTACCCAGAATTTGTTGGCTTTTAACAGAGGAACTAGTCAACCATTAGGGATCCTTCCTTAGTTGCCTATTACTTTGGGAGGAAAAGTTTTTTATCTCAATGTGATGGTAGTCCCAAGCCCTTTAGATTACAATTTACTTCTTGGGAACAACTATGTTTATGACATGGGAGCTATTGTTTCAACACTATTTCGAGTGATGTGTTTCCCGCACAAAGGAAGAATTGTCATCGTTGACCAACTTTCATTTCCCATTCCAAATATGGCTTCCAATCAACCATCTTCCCTAAATGGTCCTTTTATCCCAGTGGTATCTTCCCTACCACGACTCAATTATGTGGAAACCCGTTCCATGACTACATCAATTGACGATCAATTTCGTGATGTTGTGCATTATGTACTGGGGGCATTAGAACCAGTTCTCTCTAATGGATTCCTTGCTATGTATCCCTTCTGGAGCATTGTTCTCCCATCTGATGAGAACCTCTTGGAAGTCATGACCTCTTATGGGTTGTGATCAAGGAATGTGAGCATAGTTCCTTGTCTTTTGTCAAGCTCGTTAAAAAATGAAACAGGTCCGAGGAGCATAGTTCCTTGTCTTCTGTTAAGCTCATTAAACAATGAATCAAGGAATATGAGCATAGTTCTTTGTCTTGTGTCAAGCTTGTTAAAAAATGAAACAAGTAATATGAGCATAGTTCCTTGTCTTGTGTCAAGCTCATTAAAAAATGAAACAAGGAATTTGAGTAGAGTTCCTTGTCTTGTGTCAAGCTCCTTAAAAAATGAAACAAGGTCCCCTGGAACAAAGTTCCAATTCGAGTATTTGATTAGATCTCATAAAATCCCAGTCAATTCTTTCACTTGATCTCATAAATGAACCATCATTCCATCCACCTAATAGCCACAAGTAGTCTACTTAGGTGAACATAATGAAGCTTGGGGGGCATGCACCTAGAATCGAGTCATCATGCTGGGGGCATGTAAACAAATCCAAGCACAGTTTTTTATTTCAAGCTTGTGTAAACATGAAACTGAATCCAAGCATAATTCCCTATGGTTCAAGCTTGTGCAAAAATAAACCCATCTCCATTTTAACCCGCTTGATTGCCATTATATCAGCCTCTTCCATCAAATGAGCCTTGGTTTTTCTCCCTCCATCATCACTATTTGCTTGGCTAATCATACGCTTTCACTTGGTTGTTTTATCCTTTTTGAGGAACAATTGCAATGAGTGGTCTTATTAGCCAGCCTCTTCACATAAATCAACATGTTTTGAGAAGTACCAACATCACCGAAACCAACTGCTATCCTAGACACTACTCGTTCCTCTAAGTGGAGTCCTCTTTAAGCTCTTTTCAGACTCTCAAAACATGAAACGATTGCCGAGCACTTTTCCTTTTCAGCTCGTAAACGGATTGGAAACGAAATCTACTCAATATAAGTTTAACCCTTTTCTGGACTAAGATAGATTACTTATGAAAAGGGAATATGTTGATTGAACATGGTCAATAGGTTCTCTCTTGTATTATTTTACGCTTTTTTGGACTTGAGAGACAAATTTACGAAAAGGAACTTGTGGAGTTTTCTTTTTGTCCCTTTTCAAACTCTCTAAACATGAAAATGACCAAGTTCTCATTGTCGTTAAACTCGTTAAAACATCAAATAACGACAAACTTTTCCATCATGACAAGACCGAGTTTCACCTTTGCTAGAATCATTAAAACATCACATAGTGATGGATTCACCCGAAGGGTGGAATTATACTACGAGAATATGGTATCCACCACAAGCTTATTTAAAAAAATAAAGAGGTATTGTTCAGCAATGATTGGGGAAAATGGGAAAAGGGATAAATCAATTTATGGTAGCAATTCGCTCTTGAACATGACACGTTCACTTCATCTTTGTGACTATTTGGGTTGGGTTATCTGCTTGATGGTTATCATACCTATGGTCTATCACACCATCCATCACTTTGGTTTTGGGTCAATGCTACCAATTCATTCAGTGTCGTCGACATGTTCAAGAGAAGTCACTCAGCAAACTTCATCTGCAATACTCATAAACCTTCATTTTCATGACCACCATTCCTGAACATTGTGTCGTCAATCACATTATGTCTACAAAATCATTACACTCGTTTCATGTCATTGATGGACAATACATCAAGGCCCTCCTACGATGAGCCGCTTCTTATTTGCATCAGCATATTATCCAAGAAGTTGACTTAGAAACACCCTTCCAATACCTTGAGGTTTGCATACATCAATGACAAGTTTCTCGCTTTCGGCGATAGGTTGACATCACAGGCCTTCGACCAAAATACTTTGTATGGTGTTCGGCATCAAAACATCTATTCACACTATGCAGAATGTGTTGTAGTACCTTGAGAATCATTATCATTATCAGTGATCTCTCTCGCGTCTATTAACAACTTACATCATTGGTTGGTAATCAGACAATGTCTTCCCATGTTCAACTTCAGATCACATTTTCACATGGTTAGACTCATACTTGAATGAACGATTGGACAAGATAGAAGACCCCAGATCTAGTTTCATCCATCTGGGCTATGATTTCAGGAGACTACTAAATCATCTGTACGATGGATTTACACAAATGGTCATCCTATCATGGATCTACATCTGTAGATGGTTATCTAGTTTATGTACATGTAATGAAAAGTTTATATGTTGAGTATGGGTATGCCTTCCCTCAACAATTCATGAAAAATTCAAAATATCATGATGTTATGTATTGTAATCGATGCAGGTCATCATCCACTTTAGATCCTCCTCATCACATCATAAATCATATCACTCGACATTATCATTTTCGAGTTCATGCTTTAGGGGGCAACTGTAACAGGTCTATTTAGGCACATCATTCTCGACATTCATATCAGTACAATTAGGGCTCATCAAACCCTAATGCAGTTGTTACATGCCCTAGACAAGTCATCAAATTGAATGCTTCCATCCATGGAAGTTTCCTAGCCTGAAACCTTGCTGAAATGCCTCCTTTGGACACCAGCATAACCCTTGCCAGTGGTAACTATGCTGCAAAGTAGTTAGGCCCATTCAGGCCTACACTGCAGTGCACTTAGGACCTCTTTGACCTCCGTTGGGTGAGAATGAGTGAAATTGACATTGGATTCTAGGAATATTCTCTGATTCTAGAGCATTCTAGAAGGATGCTCGGCTCTTATCTCATCCTTTGAGTTCTAATTTGGATAGGCTATGGATCAATTACCCCTCTATCCTCTCATCCCTTTCTCCATGTAAACTAACTCCAATTTTGGAAAGCCATTCAATGCCCAATTTATGACATAACCACCTGCATTTCCCTATAAATTGACCACCCATCATAGTGATCAAGAGGCTGGAATTTGAATATTGTAGAGGAATATTGTTGGTTTGAGATTTGAGTTCATGTCAAGTAATGTTATGCTACTGGATTGATGTGATTTTGGTGTGATGAGGGTTTGGACTGAAGCTGAATGAGTGACATGGGATCGAACCACTTTGGGTGTAACTCTTACTTCTACATTAATAAAGTTGTTTGTTCCTTTTCCCATATGCTTGTTCATATCTATGATGCAAATATGTTTCAATGTTGTTGATTCCATTTATTTATAGTAGATAGATTGTGTACTTTGATCGTTGTCATCTTCTGTTTCTATTGACAAGTACCAATTGAGTGGATTCAGTTCGAGTGGGAGCGACGGGAGCAATTTGAAGGAGATCAAGGAAGAGAAATATCAAAAGTAAGTTCCTTCATCTCATCTGTCTATTATAGGAAAAGGTTAAATCACTTCTTTCTGTTGTTCTAAGTGTAACTACCCACTTAGGGAAAATGTGTTTATATGTAAGTACAAATTCCATATAAAAAGTCTTCTTGCCTGTACATTGTCTAATCATCTGTCACATTATTGGATTACTCTCATTCATTGTGTTTCCCATTTCGTGCCAATGATGAAGGATCCATTATGAACATCCTTCGATGCATCACTTCCTATCGACTTCAGCTCATTATCCAAGAATTTGATCTAGAAACTCCCTTCTAGTACCTTAGAGCTTGCATGCCTCAATTGTAAGTTCTTCACACTCGACAACAGGTTCTCATCATTGGCCCTTGATTGAGTGATTTCACAGGTGTTTAACTTCAGTTCCTTATTCACACTTCATGAATTGTACTAATAGTACCTTGAGAGCCATTGACATTATGGGGTTTCTCTCACGCTCGTTAATGTTTTACATCATTGGTCGATAATCAAGTGATTTTCTAGCATGTTCGACTTCAACACATATTTTCACATTAAAGAATTTGTACTTTGATCGGGTCATGTTGGAGTGTAAGACCCTGGGGTTAGATCACAAAGTTCTAGGTTGCAAGGAGTGATGAGTCATTCATGATTATATACATGATTCTTTAGACGAATGGCTGCAACCATGCCGTGGGTATCATTTTGATCCTGCTTAGTCAAATGGCTGCAACCATACCGTGGGTATTTTCATTTTGATCCTCTCTGTGTGGATGGCTGCACCCATGTCATGGATATATTTCATATGATCCCTTTAGTCGGATGGATACGTCCATGCCGAGGATCCATGCACATGATCCTTTTCTTGATGAATAGTTGCGCCAATACCATGGATTCATGTATTATTATATGCCTCTCATGTTTATCAGGCATGACTATCAGATTTTAGATATGTACATGTATATTTGAGTTGCAGGTCTTCTGATGCTGGTATTCCAAGTCCTCACTCCATCTTAAAGCATTTCAGCCATCGCTCTCAGCTCTGACTTCATGCTTTAGGGAGCATCTGTTACACAACAATTTGTCACTCTCTTGTCACTTCCTGTTCATGATCCTGAAGAACCCTAGTAGTGATTATTGTGTTATACTTTCACCATGAAACCTACGCTCTTGCATTCCTTGAAGTTTGAATAAATTATTCCCCACTCCCTTCAGAACATTTCCATAGAATCCTTCTTAAAACCCAGTTTTTAAGATCAACGCTCTTTCCCAATGCCTCACTCGCACCGATTTGTAGAGTTTTACACTGTGATCCACACTGATCGGCACTACTATTATCCCAATACCCTTGTCGGTCTACTTTTGGAAAGTTTTTATAAAAGGAAACAGAGTTTCACATCTAGAAACTTCTAGTGGCAATGTGCTAGATGTTCGTTTGGTTGGATAAGGGCCAAGAAATCCATATAAGGTTATTCCCCCCTTAAAATTGGACCTTCCCAAGGAGATAATACCTTCTTTCCCCTTGATTGGATCTTATTCTTATCCTACTCTCCCTATATAAACCACTTCTTCTTACTCTTTTTGGTTATAGACAATACAACACATAGTGAAAGTGGTGGAGAGATAAAACCAGCTACAAATTTCTAAAATCTTTAGCTTTTGATAGAAGAAGATTAGTCTTAGATGACAAAAGACTAGTCTTTGGTAGCTAAAGCATTAGGAGAGAGAGTTAGATCTTGGAAGCCATTTCATGTCAAGCTAGAGGAGGAAAAGAGTGTTGAAAAGGTGTGTAGCAAGACTTGGATACTGCAAAGGAGATCTCCAACGTCAAGGCTTCGGTTTTATTTCTCTTTGAAGTTTACTTTAATACAAATAATGTTTTATTTCATATGTCAAGTGTAACATTACATTTGATAGCTTAGAACTCCTTGACATTTTAAGCAGATTGGATTCGATTTTATGCTATCACGTTTGTTGTTGTTTCTTACATGTTTGTTTAAGGTACTTGAACGAAAGGAACGAAAGGAAGATAGAGCAAGGAAGCAAGATCACCATCAAGTGGATTAGTGTTATAAGATTTAGGCACTCTTATTCAGTTCTAATCTAAGGAAATTTACATTATATTGTCTTGTTTGTGGCTGGACCCACCCTCTTGGGCTAGAGGGATCGTCTCTGTCTGCAGAGAGGATATTCCTACGCCACAATTGGTAGTGCCACGTGGGTACCATATGTAAGTGACTTGATAATGTGGTAAGGGTTAAGGGCCAAAAATTAAAATGGGAATAAATTTCAATCCAAAGGTTGGATTGAGGAAAAAAAATTATCATTGGAAAGCTCTCGATGAGCTGAATGCAATGGTGTTATCCAATGTTGATTCCATAAGCTTTGGGAAGAAAGAATTAGTCTTGTAACCCCATTTCCACAATGAGACCATGGAGTTCGGGTTAGATGAAATTAACACCTCCCACTAGGCTTGGGAAGTCCAAGGGGGTGGGAGGGAGGACTACAACCAACATGTGGAAATATCTCTATTAAGCCTATATTCCTTGAAATGAGATTCTCTACGGGTATATTCCTTGAAATTGATTATAAATCTAATTCAATTTGGATGAAATAACACTAATATAAATTATGATATAATCTATTATACTCTATGCCCTTAAACAATTAATACTAAATCTAATTAATATCCTAGATAGCTAGGAGTGAAAATAAAGTAGATTAGACACATGATAATAGATTGATTGTAAAGATAAGATAAGGAATCTTTCTATTAAATAATATTTTAATATCATAATCCAATTGCTATTTTTTAGAAAAATAGTAAGGAATCTTTTAGGGGCAGCGTGAAATTTGTCAGTTTTTTTTCTTTGCTATTTTATGAAAAATATTAATGCATTTGGTTAAAAATTAATAATTTTTTTTACATATATGTGATTAAGTTGATAATATTCCCCAAAAAATCACTAATTTTAAATGTAAATTACATGTTTTTTATTTTTTTAATATTCTCCTATGTTCTATATATATAATTTTTCAAACAAAAATAGTCTCCTAAATATAATATTTGAATGCTTTAAAATAGTTATTTAAAAGATAAAAAAAAAAAAAAAAAAAAAAAAAATATATATATATTATATATATATATATATTATATATATATTATATATATATATATATATATATATATATATATATATATATATGTTTCCAAAAATATTACCTTTCAACTTCAATTAAAACCTAAAAAAAAATATGCAATTTATGCAACTCCATTTTCCCATTTAAAAACCCCTCTATTTAAATTTATACGCAAAAATGAGGTCATTTTCTTTAAATTCGAACAATTTTTTTTTTCGATGAACCATGCTCCCTCCATCAACTTCTCAATTTCATGGCACTGTGTGAGCACATCGAACCTTCTGTTTACCATCTTCATAGCACCATTCCATAACATTTTATTGACAACTTTACCATTTCCTTTGATACATTTGTGAACATTATATCTGCAACCTAGTCAAAAAGATAAATGCACATCCATGATACCATTCTCCATGATCCAGTAACCTCATGGTTCGTTGAATCCACTTGATAATCTCATTTCCCACTACATTGATTTAGTGGACACAATACCTAAGCAAGATCATTGTTGAGTGCCATCTCTCCAGTTTGGAGGCATTATTCACAACTTTCACATACATAGTTATGTTTGTCTCTCTCCATATGAGTTGGTTGCAACTTCTACCTCAATCCATTCTACACTCAAATCAATATTGGCACATTTAACTGTGATTTAAATGGCTCAACCTTTGCAATGTTTTTGGATTTTCCATAGTGATTTCATGTTTTTTTATGAGTTGGTTGCCACTTCTACTTCGATCCATTCTGCACTGAACTTGATATTGGTGGATTTAACTGTGATTTAAATGGCTCAATCTCTGCAACATTTTTGGATCTTCCACGGTCATTTATGTTGGAAAGGTAGAGAAGCTAAAACGCAAATTCACCCAAAACACACGAGCTGCGACTCTTCTATTGATCACACAAAACTTGATACTTATAATGAACCCATTGAAGGGTATTTAACCTTTTCCAACTAGCGACTTTGCCTAAAATACCTTGACATGCAACCACACACTAAAAGTCATCTATCACTTAACTCGACTTGACTCAACACTCCAACACTCAACACTCAACACTCAGTTAACTGACTCTCTAAGGTTATCCAACTCCTCATGCAGGAGTAATTATCTTATTTTAACACTCCCCCTTAATTACGACCGCTACACTAAAACATGACTCATGACAACTCAAACATGCCTACTGGTCTATGTCTCAGCTAGGCTTACAACACCCAAGTTCCTTCTATGAAACTCAAACACATATTTTTCTAATGACTTAGTAAATATATCATCCAATTGATCACTAGATTTACAAGGATTCAAGTGAACTTCTCCATTGCTCACAAGTTCTCTATTAAAGTGATATCTAGTATCAATATGCTTGCTCTTCTGATGAAACACACAATTCTTGGATAGTGCAATAGCTGAGGTGTTGTCACAATATATTTTTGTTGATCCTTGTTGTTTCTTCTTGAGTCCATCAAATACTCTTCTTAACCACACTGCTTGACATGTTTCTGATGTTGTTGCTACATATTCTGCTTCTGCTGACGAAAGTGTCACAATGGGATTCTTCATAAGTTCCCATGAAATCACACTTGAACCAAGATGGAACACATGACCAAAAGTGCTCTTCTTATCATCCAAACAACCTGCAAAACCATTATCTGTGTATCCAATCAAATCCTTCTTTTCTGTGCTTGCATACATTATGCCACAATCTCTAGTTCCTACAATGTATCTCAGAGTTCTTTTTCCTGCACTCCAATGTGTGTCTTTTGGAGTCTCCATAAATCTGGAAATAAAACTCACTCCTTGCATAATATCGGGTCTTGTACCTGTGAGATACATGAGGCTACCAACCAATATTTTGAATAGAGTTAGATTGACATCTAATTCTTCATCATCCTTGCTTTTCTTTGTACCTGTTGCAACTAATGTAGGGACATGTTTACAATTTTCCATCATGAATATTTTCAACAAATCTTTGGCATATTTATTTTGACAAATAAAAATTCCTTTTTCAGACTGCTCAACTTCTATGCCAATAAAATATTTCATGAGACCGATATCTGTCATCTCAAATTCTTTCATCATGGCCGCTTTAAATTCAGCTAACTCAAAATCACTTGTAAAAAACATGTCATCAACATATAAACAAACAATCAAAATATATCCATGCTCATTTACCTTTGTGCACAAGGTAGGTTCAATGTTACTTCTGCAAAATCCATTCTTAATCATGTAGCTGTCAATTTTGCTATACCAAGCTCTAGGTGCTTGCTTCAGTCCATAGAGCGCTTTCTTCAACCTGTAAAATTTATCTTCATTACCTTCAACTTCATAACCTGGAGGTTGCTGCACATAAATTTCTTCTTCTAGAATTCCATTCAAGAAGGCTGATTTCACGTCCATCTATTATACTTTCCACTTGTTCTGCGCTGTTGTGGCTAGAACTTCTCTTACAGTATCCAATCTGGCTACCGAAGCAAATGTTTCTCTAAAGTCTATTCATGGTTGTCGTGAGAATCGTTTTGCTACAAGTCTTGCTTTAAATCTCTCAATTTCACCTTTCTCATTCAACTTTTTCTTGTACACCCACTTCACACCAATGAGATTTTTTGTCCTTTGGTAAATGAATCAAATCCCATGTATCATTCTTTTCAATAGCTTCAATTTCTTCATCCATGGCTTGCACCCAATTTTCATCTTTGATTGCTTCTTCAAGCAAAGAAGGTTGGAATGACAACAATGCAAAATTTGAACTAACATCCAAATCATCATAAATATCTTTCAGAATTCTCATATTTCTCTTACCACTGCTTGATTCATCACCTGATTGATTGTTCGGATAACCTTGATCCATAGATCTTCTTGAAAATCCATGCTGCTCATAAAATCTTGGAGTCCTTGTTGGTGTGTCTCTATTTGGTGTCTTCACCTGTGATTATTATTGTGCCTTTTCTTCTACATCATCTTCTTCCATCAATGGCACTTGTGCATCAACTATTTTGTCTATAGTTCCGTTCCATAACTCTTGTTCTTTGAACACAACATCTCTGCTAATTATGGTTTTATTTGTGACAAGGTTATATAATTTGTAAGCTTTTGATTGCTAACTATAACCAATAAATATTCAGTTTTCACTTTTATCGTCCAATTTTCCTCTTCGCTCCTTAGGCACATGTGCATAAGCTACAAGTCCAAGTAATCTGAGATGAGATACGCTGCAAGACATAGCTGACCATGCTTGTTCTTGTACTATGTTCATCACACCCTTTGTAGGAGATCTATTGATCACATAAATAGCACATGCAGCTGCTTCTGCCCAATACTCATTACTTTCAACATGCTTCTTACCATGTTCATAATTGTCATGTTCTTTCTTTTTGCTACACCATTCTACTGCGGTGTGTACCTGGTTGTAAATTGTCTTCTCATTCCATGTTGTTTGCTGTAATCATGGAATGCCTTTGAGTCATATTCTCCACGATGATCTGACCTCAATACCTTGATCTATCTATCACTTTGGTTCTCTGCTAAGGCTTTGAATTCCTTGAACTTTGCAAAAGTTTCATACTTCTGCTTCAAGAAGTAAACCCAAGTCTTTCTACTATAATCATCAATGAAGGTGAAGAAGTAACAACTTCCACCAATCGACTGTGTCCTCATAGGTCCACACAAGTCTGTATGCACTAGCTCAAGAGGTTGCTTCACTCTGTATGCAACTCCCTTCGGAAAACTTTCACGGTGTTGCTTTCCCAAGATGAAACACTCACAAGTACTAGCAGGTTCTTTGATGGGAGGTAATCCTCTGACCATTTGTTTTTGTTGCAACAATCTTAAACCAAAAAAGTGCAAGTGTCCAAACCGAAAGTGCCATAACCAATAATCATCAGAACAGGCAACTGTAAAAGAACTGACCTGATCATTGTAATTCATAATTAGAGGAAAGAGTATGTTCATCATCATCTGCACCTTCGCTATCAACTTCTTACTTGGGAGCTTGTCATATATAACACATTCTTGACCTTGAAAGATAACTCTGTATCCTTTTTGTGTCATTTGACCAACACTTATCAAATTATGTTTAAGACTAAGAACATAATATACCTCCGAGATTGTCTTCGGCTCCCCCTGCTTGGTCATAATGCTAACCACTCCTTTGCCATCTACATCCACAATCTTGTCAGTCCCCAACTTTACCTCTGTTTTCACATATTGATCTAAATTTGCAACCAAATTCTTGTTTCCTATCAGGTGGTTACTACAACCATTGTCTAACATCCACACACCAGCAAAAGGTTCACGCATGGTATGGCAAGCTAGGAGCATGGAGTTAGTGCTCTCTATAGTGACATTAGCTCTCACGTTCCTTGATCAACTATCTTCTTCTTGCAATCACGAGCATAGTGACCAAATTTATTGCAATAATAACATCTCACCTTTGATTTGTCAAATCTTTGATTAGTGTTGAAGCTTCTCTATTTGCTTCCACTTTCATGTTCATGCTCTTCTCGGCCATCTCTTTGACCACCATATCTCCCACCTCGTCCTCTGCCTCTCGATCTACTTCTACCTTGACCTTTGTCTCTTGAAATAGAAACCTGGTTTTTGAAAAGGTTTCTAAAGTGGAATCCTTATTTTTGTCTATCCTTGCCTCATGTGATAGAAGTGATCCCATCAACTCATCAACTGTCAATGATGCCAAATCCATGATTTCTTCTATGGATGCTACCACAACATCAAATTTGGTACACAAAGATCTGAGGACCTTCTCAACCACTGTTTGATCTTTAATTTCTTCACCACAAACCTTTAACTTATTTATGACAGTTATGACCTGATTCATGAAAGAATCGATGTCCTCTATCTCCTTCATCTGGAGACTTTCAAAATCTCTCATAGTATTCTGCAACTTAACAATATTGACTTTGGCCATACCTTTATAGTTCGTAGCCAAAGTATCCCATGCTTCCTTTGCTGAAGACGTGATCATAATATTTTGGAACATTGTTTGGTCCACTCCCTGCTAGATAAGCTGCAATGCTTGTGCATTCTTCTTCTTGTTTTTCTTTCATTGTTCCCTCTTTGCATTATTGAGAGCTCGTTCCACTCCTTCATCCTTAGGTTCTGAAAAAACAAGTTGGACATAATCCCAAACATCATGAGCCTACAACATGGTCACCATCTTAATGGCCCACACATAATAATCCTTCCCTATAAATGGACTGGAAATTTGAAAAAGCCATCTTTCTCCATGGAAATTAGAAAAATAACATCTTTCTCCAAAAAAAATTCTCTTTAAAAAACCTTCAAATTTTCATTTTATAATTTTAAAAAAACACTTTCAATAAAACATTAAGTTTTATTTATATATAAAATAAAACTTAAAAAAACTTTTTGAACAAAAATTCCTTTTATAGCTAATTACTTAGTTAACTTATCTAAAATTAGATAGTTAACTTAGTCAAGTCCAGAGTTATCTAAAATTAGCAAGTCAACGTAGTCAAGTCCACCACCTCGATTTGGCACATATTTGATTTGATGATTTACTACATGATTTCGTGGTACACGGCAATGATTTTGTGCTGAAGTTATCCTCTGGGATATCTGCGATATGATACGACCTTTTGTGTGGAACATTGAAGTATTTATACTCAAAAAAATTGTGCAACTATCACGTGTCAAATCTAGCAAGGCTATCGTGTCAAATCTGTCAAGGCAATCCTTAAAAGAACGGACCTGACAAGGATAACAAAAAGATAATTTAAATTTTTCACGAGCGGGCTAAATCATGTTATGCAGGTCACTATCTTTTTATTTTGATATAAATTATTCTTTTCTGGTGAAAAATACATCCTAAAACGCCCGTTTAAATGTTAAATCAACGATCTATGGAAATGAAATGCTTGTAACATAATCTATAGTAATTTTCAATCACGTGATCATCTGTTTACTCAAAATAAAATAAAATGCGATATTTACGCAGCAAAATTGAAATTATATAAAAAAAAATCAAAGTTGTGGGACACTTTTATAAATATAATTTAGATTAGCGAAAATAAAATGCAATATTTATTTAGCAAAATTGAAATTATATATAAGAAAATAAAATTATAAGATACTTTTATAAATATGATCTGGAAATCACCGTACAGAGAAACCTAAGTTATAATTATGAAAGTAAAGTGTAACAAGGTGAAGAACTAGAATATTAAATCTACAAATATCCAAAAGCCTTAAGAGAGGTGATGACTTTGAGAGGAGGTCAAGCCAAGAAAAGAGGAAGATAAAACATTGTGATGGAGAGATGGAGATCATTAGAATCTCACAAAGTTGTAGTAATGAAGAATAAAGTAGCGTAATATGATTATTTTTTATGCAGAAATTGGTCTTAGAGAAAATTTTAATGATTGGAAAATTATGTTTGAAGAGTACGAGGTTCAATTTTGCCCTAACGTTTGTTGCAAAAATGATAAATGTGATTTTTAGAAAGAGAAGGAATAGGAAAACTGAACAAGATGAAAAGAATCACAATACAAATAAAAAACTAGAAATGAATCATTAATGAATGTAAACAATCACAATACAAATAAAAAACTAGAAATGAATCATTAATGAATGTAGCTTGATTCAACCGTTAAACTATAAATCTAATGTATATGCTTAAGAAGCACATGCATCATTAAATAAGGAGTATCCAACAACCAAGAATTATGGATCAAGTTACTCACAAGAAAACAAATTTTACTTAGGAACATACATTACAATGGTTCATGATCAAATGAGTTAGTGTAAAAAAATCGTTTTTTAATAAAAGTAAGAACTTAAAAAATGATACTTTCCAAAAAATGAAAAGTGTTAATTAGTTTTTAGTATTTTATATATGTTCTTATTAAATGTAGATTTTATTACATATAAGTAAGCTTTAATTCAATTATTTTATCTTGTTAAAGAGTAAAAAAATGCAATAAAAACATTGTTTTTCAATAAAAGTTTAAGTCTTGTAAAAAATGATTTATTATTCCAATCAAATTTGTTTCATTATTCTACTCTTCACCTATATTCTTTTAGATTAATATTTTTAATAAAATTATCTTATTTTCCAAAAATATAAGAATGTGATTTGTTTCATTAGTCTACTCTTTCACATGTATTCTTTTAAAATATAGATTAATATTTTTAATATTATTTTTTAATAAAATCATCTTATTTTCCAAAAATATAACTAACATTCTTATATATAAATTGAAACTTAACATTCTTATATATAAATTGAAACTTAACATTTTTATGTAGTAATTGAAATTTTGATATACTAAAAACCATTGACATTCTTCCTAAAATCACATACTAAAATGTTGAAAAAATAAAATACCTCAATTAAAAAAAGAGAGAAACCCTAACAATAAGTGGAGATGAGTATAATCAATCTTGAATGAATAAGAAGAAAATCAAATCAAATGGCACAAACCCTACGCAGGCGAAGAAAACATTACAAAACAACTAACTTTAATGATGTAATAATATTGCTTTGAAAATGGTAATAGGTGACTTATAATAAAACATTCTTATCTTTATCAAACATGTGATTAATACCTCTTTTCTTTTACTCGAAGCATACGTGTAATTACACTTATCACTCATTGCAATCCAAAGTTTTCCTATGGTGTAGATAAACCAAAAATTATAAAAATAAAATAAAATAATCAAAATCAAATATAAAAAAAAAATAAAATAAAATAGTTATATCTAAAAACACACTTCAAAATCAAGAAGAGAAGTAGCATTATGACAGCGATTTTCACAACACAGTCAAATTTTTAGTACTTTTGATGGCATTATGGTTTTCTAACACTGAGAACCAACAGGGATTGTACTGTGGAAAGTATCGCACAAGAACGCATTTTGTTGAAATGCTAATTTCTACTGCGGTGCAGCGACAGTCACTGCAAACAACATTTAATTCAGCAAAATCGCCATGAGTTTATCGCACCGCTTTTTATGAGACGGTGGTATTCTTTGGAGAGGCAGCGATAGTGTACACCGATCGACACGTAGCTCAAACACTTTTTGAAAACCACTTTTTCCTGGAACATAAATCTCGTTTGGTTTCTCTGAGCATCAGTGGTCCAATTGAAAGGTTGGTTGGTGTCCATTGATTAAAGCCAAAAGCTGCGTTCAGGCCCGCAGCAAATGAATATTGCGTGAAGTGAAATTTTTTGACTCCAAGTAAAACAATAAGTAAAATTAATTGAGGTTCATAAATATGGTAAAAGATTTTAGTTCATTTTGTATGGGAGTATGTCACGATTAAAAGAAAGGTATGGGCATGTTTTTTTTATTGTTAAAAATATATATGCAGTGAAATATGTAATACTTAAAAAGGTTTTTGTTTGTTGTTTTTTGGTTGTTCGTTGCAACGATATGCAAAGTGAAACACACAGCAACCTGTGAGTAAAAACAAAAGGGAAAATTTTATTCACATCAATGCAAATGCGCAGTGTGAAAATGCAGCAACAGGGGTAATGTTTCTTTTGATAGATTGAAATGGAATGTGCAGTAGCACAAATGCAATTTTTTTTTGTATGAAACTAAGTTCTTGGCGAATGTCTCTGGTAAGAGGAAGATGATTTTGTAACAGGTTGTTTTATTAATGAATACAAGTTTTTTATGAGTGGGAAAACTCTGTTCTTCAGCAAACAAGTTTAGCTTCCCTGTGTTAAGATCTTGTGGCAAAACAGAGTATCATTCTCTGTTCAGTTTTATTGTTGTTTGGAATCATCAAAAATTCCCAACATGGTATCAGAGCTTGTCCAGGCTCTTTGAAGGTGTCAAAAAAGCTAAAGGAAGGATTTCTTGCTGGAGAAGCTCATCAGAGTGAAGACTCAGTAAAAAAAACCAAGGTATTTTTCAAGTTAGTTTTCTGTGTTGTTGTTGAAGACACTCAGTGATTTTTAAATTCACTGTCAAGTATTTGAAACATAGTTTAGAGTGCAAGAATCGCTGACACCAGCACTAGCATGGGTATCTTTAATACCCATCTCCCACAATTTAATAGGAAAAACTGACTATTGGGCAATAACCATGAGAGCCTTGTTTGCCTCACAAGACTTATGGGAATTTGTTGAGGATGGATTTGAAGAACCAGCAGATGAAGATGATTTTAATAGCTTGACTCAGGCAGAGAAAGAACTGCTGAAAAGCTATAAGAAGAAGGACTCTAAAGCCCTCCTCTTGTTATATCAAGCAGTGCATGAGAGTGTGTTTCCAAGGATAGCAGCAACCAAGACATCCAAAGAAGCATGGTAAAATCTCAAGACAACCTATCAAGGCATGGAGAAAGTGAAGACAACAAAACTGCAGTTTATGAGGAGAGATTTTGAGAATCTATGCATGAAGGAGTTAGATAATATTGACTCATTCTTCACACAAGTGATTGGTCTGGTCACGCAGATAAGGTCTCATGGAGAGATTCTTGACGAAAGGAGGATTGTGGAGAAACTATTGAAGGTCCTACTCTCAAAGTTCGATGTGATTGTCACCACCATAGAAGAGATAAAGGATCTCACAAACTTCTCAGTTGATGAACTACATGCATCACTGATAACACATGAACAGAGATTGAGTAGAAATGAAAACTCATCTCTAGAGCAAGCCTTTAAGACCCAGATGTCCTTTGGAAGAGGAAGAGGTCAAGGCAAGGGAAATAAGAGAGGAAGAGCAAAAGCCAAAACAGAGGTGGAAGAAACAGTCTAGCAAACACTTAAGGAAGAGGCAGCAATCCAAATCATAACCAAGGCAAAGGCAGCAACCAACAAAGTGGACAACATTATGCTTAAGGACAAAGGTATGAAAAATCCAATGTCCAATGTTATTATTGTAAAAAATATGGGCATTATGCAAATGAATGTAGGAAGAAGCAGCATGATATGAATAATATATCTAGTGCAAATATCACTAGAGAAAATATCAGCCAAGATAATTTGTTGTTAGCATGTAATATAGCTGAAACAAAGAGTGATGATATATGGTTTCTAGACTCCGGTTGCAGTAACCATATGACAGGGAACATAGCCCTGTTTTTTAAGTTAGATCAGAATATGAAGTCACAAGTCACACTTGGGACTGATAGTAAAGTTTTTGTTATGGGAAAAGGAGAGGTAAATATCTTAACAAAGAAAGGTGAAAAGAAAACCATGGCAGATGTTTATTATGTTCCTGGAATGAAATGTAACATTTTAAGTATTGGACAACTTGTTCAAAAGGGTTACAATGTTTTCTTTGAGAATGATGTATGCACCATTATGGATTAAAAACCTAGCAAACGATGTATTACTGAAGTGAAGATGACAAGGAACGGGATGTTCCCTCTCAGGATAAAAGTAGATTTGAAAGATGGAGTTGAAATTACAGCAGTTATTCAAGAGGCTTTCCAAAGCGAACCAAAGGATGAAAATTGGTTGTGGCACTTGAGATTTGGACATCTCAACTTTGGAGGTCTTAACTTGTTGCATAGAAAAGGAATGGTAAGAGAATTACCATTGATAGAGAAACTAGACGACCTTTGTGAAGGTTGTATCTTGGGGAAACAACACAGAGAAAGTTTTCCATAAGGGAAAAGCATAAGGGCAAAAGCACCCTTAGAGATTGTTCACTCAGATGTATGTGGACCGATGCAAACTCCATCACTTGCAGGCAGTCAATATATATTAACATTCATTGATGATTTTACTAGAAAAACTTGGGTATATTTTTTGAAGAACAAAAGTGAAGTGTTTGAAAAATTTCGAAATTTCAAAACACTTGTAGAAAACCAAAGCGGGCTGCATATCAAAGTTCTAAGAACTGATAGAGGAGGTGAGTATATCTCCAAAGAATTTCTAAGTTTTTGTAGAGAAAATAGAATTCACAAACAGTTTACCACCAAGTACACTCCACAACAAAATGGAGTAACTGAAAGGAAGAATAGGACAATCATGGATATGGCAAGGAGTATGTTAAAGGCAAAGCATTTGCCAAATGATTATTGGGCTGAAGTTGTACATTGTGCAGTGTATATTTTGAAGAGATGCCCTACAAAAGTAGTCATGAACAGAGTACCGGAAGAAGCATGGAGTGGGAGAAAGCAAGGAGTCACCCACATGAGAGTTTTTGGATGTGTGGCTTATGCACACATTCCAGATCAGCTAAGGAAGAAGTTGGACAACAAATGGGAGAAATGTATTTTCATTGGATATAGTGAGGAATCCAAAGCTTGCAAGTTGTATAACCCATCTACCAAGAAGTTTTTTGTGAGCAAAGATGTTCAGTTCATTGAGGAGGAAGCTTGGGATGGAAGCATAGAGAAAACAGTGAATGTTAAAAGCTCTTTGTCACATGATGAAGATGATGAGGAGATGGCTGAAATACATCCCCAAACAGCAGTGCCAACACAAGGGCAGCAAGAGACACCCTTGAGGACAAATGAAAGTGCTTCTCCAAGCACATCACAAAGAGGAAATTCAAGTGCTTCTTCAAGCACTTGCACACCAAATGAAAGAGGTAAGAAGTTCAGAACTTTAAGTGACATTATGATGAAGGTATGAATTCTTTGTTTGCTTTATATCGTCACATTGATGACCCTATTCATTTCAAAGATGCAATTAAGGATAGGAAATGGATAGAAGCTATGGATGAGGAGATCAATGCCATAGAAAGAAACAAGACATGGGATTTAGTTGAATTACCAAAAGCAAAGGAAGTCATTGGAGTTAAATGGATTTACAAGACCAAAAGTAATGCTGAAGGAAAAATAGAAAGACACAAGGCAAGATTTGTTGTCAAAGGATATAAGCAGCAGTATGGGAGAGACTATGAGGAAACTTTTGCACCGGTTTCTAAAATGGAAATCGTGAGAGCAGTGCTGTCCATAGCAGCACAAAACAAGTGGAAAGTTTACCAAATGGACGTGAAGTCAGCATTCCTAAATGGAGTGTTAATGTAAGAGGTTTATATTGAACAACCTCCAGGCTATGAAAAGAAAGGCCAAGAGCACAAAGTGTGCAGATTGAAGAAAGTTCTTTATGGGCTGAAGCAAGTACCAAGAGCGTGGTATAGTAGGATAGATTCCTATCTACTGGAAAATGGATTTAAAAAGTGTGAGGGAGAACCCACTCTCTACATCAAAGAAAAAGATGGTAAAATACTAATTGTTATGTTATATGTTGATGATGTTATTTTCACAGGTGATGATGATTATCTTATTGAAAACTTCAAAACAGTGATGAAAGAGGAATTTGAAATGACTGACATGGGTTTGCTGAGATATTTCTTAGGAATGGAAGTAGAACAAAGTGAAAATGAGACTTTTATCTCACAAGAGAAATATGTAAACGAAGTGCTAGAAAGATTTAACATGCAGGAGAGCAAAGCACTAATCACTCTCACTGTGATGGGATTAAAACTCAACAAAGAGGACAACAACAAGGATTTTGATCCTAGTTTGTACAAGAACATAGTTGACAGCCTCATGTATTTGACTGCAACTAGGTTAAATATAATGCATGCTATTAGTTTAATTTCCCGATTCATGGAGAGGCCAAAAGAAGCACATTGGCACGCAACAAAAAGGATTCTGAAGTATGTTAAAGGTACTAAAAAGTTTGGCATTTTATATACTACTTCAGAATGTTCAGATTTAATTGGATACACTGATAGTGATTGGGCTGGAAGTGTAAATGATCGGAAAAGCACATCCGGTTATGTTTTTCATACGGGTTCAGGAGCTATTTCATGGGCTTCTAAAAAACAGCCTATTATAGCGTTGTCTACAGTAGAGGCAGAATATGTGGTAGCTACAACAGTAGCATGTCAAGCAGTTTGGATGAGAAGGATGTTAAGAAGTTTATGCTAAGAGCAAGCAAAAGGAACAATGATTTTTTGTGACAATAGCTCAGCTATTGCATTATCTAAGAATTCTGTGTTTCATAAGAGAACGAAACACATTGACACAAGGTTTCATTACATCAGAGAATTGGTAAACAATGGAGAAATTGTTTGAAAACATCGCAGAACCCAGGAGCAGGTTGCGGATATTCTGACCAAGCCATTGGGACAGAAAAGTTTTGAGTTTTTAAGGAAATGTCTGGGTATGACTGATAACCCAGCAGTTGAAATCAAAGGGGAGTGTTGAAATGCTAATTTCAACTGCCGTGTAGCGACAGTGACTGCAAACAACATTTAATTCAACAAAACCGCCATGAGTTTATCGCACTGCTTTTTATGAGATGGTGGTATTCTCTGGAGGGGCAGTGATAGTGTACACTGATCGACACGTGGCTGAAGCACTTTTTGAAAACCACTTTTTTCCCGAAACATAAATCTCGTTTGGTTTGTCTGAGCGTCAGTCGTCCGATTGAAAGGTTGGTTGGTGTCCCTTGATTAAAGCCAAACCTGCGTTCAAGCTTGTAGCAAATGAATATTGCGTGAAGTGAAAGTTTTTGATTGCCAGTAAAACAATAAGTAAAATTAATTGAGGTTCGTAAATATAGGTAAAAGATTTTAGTTCATTTTTTAGGGGAGTATGGCACGATTAAAAGAAAGGTATGGGCATGTTTTTTTTATTGTTAAAAATATATATGCAATGAAATATGTAATATGTAAAAACGTTTTTATTTGTTGTTTTTCGGGTTGTTCGTTGCAACTATATGCAAAAACGAAAGGGAAAATTTTATGCACAGCAGTGCGAATGTGGAGTGTGAAAATGCAGCAGCAGGTGTAATGTTTTTTTATAGATTGAAATGGAATGTGCAGTAGCACAAATGTAATCTTTTTGTATGGAACTTGAAGTTTTTGGTGAATTTTTCTGATAAGAGGAAGATGATTTTGTAATAAATCGTTTTATTAATGAATACAAGTTTTTTTTGACTGTGAGAAAACTCTGTTTTTCGGCAAACAAGTTTAGCTTTGCTGTGTTAAGATCGTGTAGCAAAACAGAGTATTATTCTCTGTTCAGTTTTATTGTTATTTCGAATCATCAGAAATTCCCTACACATTTCTCTGAAATTTTTTTCTCTGAATTATGCAACTGGCGAAAGATGATGTGGATAATGTATGTAGATTGGAAGCACTTGCGTCGCTCATATGCAGAACAAATTCAGAAAAGCACAAATCTGTTGGGCCAATATTGCTTTCTCTTATCAGAATACATTGTATCAGGAATGCTTCCACTTAGTATTGATCAATTTTCCGATACTGTCTGCAGTTACTAATTTTTCCAAACAGGATACAATATAGAACACGGGTGGAAGAAATGTTACAGTCGACAGCTTCCCTGAAGTAGAATGACAGGACGAAAAATAGACTTTTAAACCGTTAGACAGAGAAATTCTCGGAAACAGTCATCTTTTGTTAGCATGGTATCTCAATGAACTGTCACTAGGAATTAGCAACGTTGATCCACGCGTGTTCACGCGGTCCAACCGTGGAAACCGTGGTCGGTGTGTTACTTTGTTGACCGGAAGTCTCCAGCTGACGCAAGACACATGGATAGTGAATGATGTCATACGCTTTATTACATGCGAGCCTGCGACGCCGAAGGTTTGGGAGACACGGAATGCACTATGGAGTATACAGGATCTTTCGAAAAGGCGATTTCAGAAAAATTCATTTCATTTCAATTTGGTGAGTATTTTAAATCTGAAGTTATAGAATGTAGTATGCAGAGTTTTTCGATAAGGCGACGAGTCCGTTCTCTGGAGCATGGAAACATTCTTTTCTTTGTCATTTCTTTTCAATTCGGTAATAATTTTAAATCTCAAGCTATAGCAGTATTTTTATCTGATAGACCGCAGATTTGTTATTAATTAATAGAATGCATGGACTTTTTACATTATAGAATTTTTATTTAATAATTATATTTTATCTAACAAGAAATTTTGACTATAAAATTTTGTTCTCCAACTTGGTGAATAGAAAGGAAGAACAGCGATTTCTTCTTGTGGTGTACCAGTTTTTGTCATTGGTTTCCTTTCAGCCGTGGTAATCTCTTTCAGTGTAGCCATTTCAGCCCAGTATTTTTACACTTTCGCAGAGATGCCACGCCTCATGTTATTAATTTACTTTGGCAGGCAGGAAGCTACACGTAGCTCAGTGAATTGTGGTTATATAGTTTGTTTTGAAAAATGATAAAACTAAATTAATTTGATTTGTGAGAGGTTCTTTATATAGACTAATTCTAATAAAGCTCATTGATTTCACACTTCATAATAAAGAGGATCCCTCAAACTTGAGGAACACTTCTAAGCCCTTCCATTTTGCATAAAATTTTCAGGTCACTTGTTAATATGGCCATTTATATGGATCTGGCTAGTATTGTACAATGTATGCATAAAAATCGTTATATTTGATATTAAATAATATGACAATGAACAATGTTCAATAAAAATGCTGAGAAATCGTTTTATAACGAAAGTCTCCTCTACATTATATAGGCCGAAGGATAATCAACAATTTTATGAATCAATACCGTTCAAAAATCGTTATATAATGAAAATCTCCTCTACTTTATACAAGCCGAAGGATAATCAACAATTTTATGAATGAAGAGCATTGCAGTATGATCCCTACATTTAAAAAAAATAAAAAAATAAAAAAATTGTTTTTGTTATTATACAGTCCGGATTATGTTCATGTAATTATGGAGATGAATCCTCTATTAAAATAGTCTAGCCGGCTTTGCAAAATTATGAAATGTCTGGAGTTGTCGTCGTTGTTGATGATATATCCATTTGACCAATTGTATTTGGCCTCCCCTGCGGTCTCCGCTCCGTCGATGACTCCAATCCTTCTAGTAATGTAGGCCTTTGGATTCCTTCCGTTGAAACGAAATGTTGTTGCGAATACATTGTTTCCAATCCTTCTGGTAATCTCGGCCTCTGCATTCGTTCTGTAGGAATGAAATATTGTTGCCGATAGATCGTTTCCGATCCTTCTGGTAATCTCGGCCTTTGCATTCCTTCTGTTGGACTGAGATATCGTTCCTGATAGATTGCTCTCGTTAATTCATACGGGGCACTTTCATGCCGCCTGTCAAATATTGTGCCCGTAGATTCGAATGGGTTTAATAGAAGTCTCCTCGGCTCCATTCCTCTCGCCATTGTAAGATTGGCTTGCTCCGGTTGACCGCTAATCCATACTCTTGGGGAAGATGTTAACGGAATTGGATACGTAACACCTATACTGCTTCCAGCCTGAGGATGTAAACCAATAGCCTGATTTTGGTGAGAGAAAACATACGGTTGCCATGGCGGTACTTCTAATCGTCTAGGTAACATAGAATACTGAGGCGAAGAGAATAGCGGAAGGTGCAAAGACGCTTGAGAAGTTCGAACTCGAGGAAAGCTGAAGGGGTCCACCCGATTTATGGATGTGAACGTAGGAGAGGGGTGTTGGAACTGCGCCGTAGGACGCATGAATGCTGATGGCAGTAACATGGACAAAGATTCATGTGATGTGGGTGTAGTTTGAGTTGTTCTTTCGGCCATTACAGAAAGGTTTATTGGATCGGCTTGCTGGCTCCTGGCAAGTGCTTCATCTGGAAAGTTAAGCTTGGCTCTCGGACCTCTGAACTTGAGAGCAGCATTATCATAGGCTTTGGCAGCATCTTCGGCTGTATCAAAGGTGCCGAGCCAAACTCTTGCAGCTTTTTTAGGGTCTCTGATCTCGGCAGCCCATTTGCCCCAGGGTCTTTGCCTAACGCCTCTGTATCGCCTTTTCTTAGTCGCTTCCTTCATTTGTTCACCAGTCGGAAAGTCTGACATCGCTGCGGAGGATTTTATTTCTCCATAATCTTCTGCCTGTTCGGCTTCTGCAACTGCTTCCATTATAAATAGTAAAAAAGCCATAGAAATACTAAAAAGTGATTGACTCAATTTTTCAAGCTAAAAGGAAATACTGAATTTTATAGTGAATGAAATAACGCTGAACATTTACCGGAGTCGAAACTATGTGAGCGTGCACGTGTTAATTGTCCGAAACTGGTTCGTTTTGCGCTGCTTATTTCTGTTTCCCGAGGAAGATCAGATCCGCTCGACGAATTCTGCGGGGTCTCGGCACCAGGGTTACAGCTACTCCCGTATTCTTCTCGCGATCTTTTTGGTCTATCTGAGATATTGGTTAGAGGCTGATCAGGCATGCTCATTTTCGATTCCGAACATGTTTCCTCTGTGGCAGCTTCATCGCCACCTTCGTGCATCACACGAATGAGCGCTTGCACAATGGTTGACATCTCTCCTTCGGTAGCTGTTGCAATCCTTAGGCCTGGAATACGACCAGCATTCCCCGGAGGTCTGTCGGGTTCTGTAGTCTCTTTTGATGTGGAAGATTCGCTTGATTGCTTCTTTCTCTCCATGGATATGTAGCGTTCCTTTCTAAATCCCTGATCAGGGAAGCGCTCGGAGGTATTTTAAATGCCAGAGGTAATACCGACCAGATCCGAACGGGATTCTTCCACCTGATATCAGAACAGGGATATAAATGAAATCGGTCAGGAACTTCAGATCAATATCTGATTAGATCGGGAAACACATGAGTACGCCAAAATTAAATGGATGGAGAGTGATCGACAAAAATGACGAGAAGTCTAGTGTAGAAAGGTTTGGGGTTCGTTTAATGCTTCCACTTATTTCCGGCCCAATCATCACGGTCATATGCCTTCACAGACCATATCTGACGTGTAAAACAGAACCATCTGCATGCGTATGAATGCGAACCAGGGAGAGAGCGCCGGTGAGCCCTCGGCCGTTGTATAAAATATGCACGTGGAAGATTTCACGAAATTCACTTTGGCGTATTTTGACCTGATACTTTACATGGTCGTCGTCGACTCTTCTGGCAAATGCCGCTGTAGTTCAGCATTCAAACTTTGCGCGCGACATTTCCGGTTTCAGACAATTTACACCCAAACAAAAACCGCGAAAGAGTCCGAGTCTCACTTCCAACTTCCTGATGCTGACTCTGGTGGCGGAATCAGTTCATTGAAAATTGGGCGTCTCTGGGTGGCCTCCTCGTCACTCCTCTTGCCGTTAGATTTGGAAGTGTAAGGCCAATTTCGGTTCACCAGTCACAACAGCTATACACGGGCTCTTGTAGTGGTAGGGACCTTTGGCCCTTTAACCAAAAAATAGTATAAAAACCGACCAGATATTATGTTCGGCGTGGCGAGTTTTACATTACTGTTATGCGGATCCACGTGGTGGTCGGAAGTGATTGTGTCTGTGCCCATAATTATCCAATATGATGTAATACGGTGTACTCAGTTCTGTATCTCCTTGCTGCCTTTAATTTACATGTTTCATATATTTATTTCTATGTGCAATTTAACACATTTTAATCTTTTTCCTTTGAAAACTATTTTTAGATGTGGAGGAGTGGTGGCATCTAAACGTGATTTTATTAGTGTCTAAACGTGAGTTAATTAGTGTCGAATTACAGTTAAGAGGGTAAGGGGTTGAAATGAAAAATCACGTTCTTCTAGTCACATAGTTGAACCAATCTTCGCTCGACGGGATAATGAATATTCCACATGGAAAAAAAAAAAGGATTTTATTTTTGGTAAAATTTAATAGATTGAAATGGGTATTTTTGTGATGGCAATATAATTTCAGTTAAATTGTGATATTTTGTAATTTAAAATGTATTTTTTAAAATAATAAAGAGATTTAATGTTAAGGAAAAAAATTAACGATTAAATAATTTAAATTATTTTTATTTTTTTACTAAATTTAAAAAACACGGTGATGAGAATTTTTTTAGAAAAAAGTTATTTAATTAAAAATTTAATTTTTTTAATTAATTTAAATTTTAAGTAAAAGTTTAATCTTAAATTAATAAGAAATTAATATGAAAAAAATAAGAATTTGAAAAAATATTTAAAAGGCGGTGTAAAATTTTATAAAATTATAATATAATTTTTTATTTTTTATTTTACATTCATATTAATTGCTTTATTCATTCCTTAGTTTTGGTATGCAATTTAATTTATTGAAATTTGTATTGAGAATGGATTGCTTTTGTTTTCTTTATAGATAGAATTATATATCTATATCTATTTATACATAGATTAAATGATTTTGTTCACTGTATGTTTTCTCATTAATTTTAATTAAAATATGGCAGATATTTTTAAAAATTTGAGTTGAAGTTATTTAATTTGTAGAATTAGTGTCTCTGCGTTTTTAGAGTATCGAATCTATTTATACGTTCAAAAACCTATTCTGAATAACAAAAAATTACATTCTTTCTTGAAGTTATTTTTCTAAATTCCAATAAAAAATCTATTATATCTATAAATTAAACTATACCTATGTATATCTAGTATTTTTGTCTTATCTAATATTTTGCCTTACTTACATAGAAATAAAATAATATATTATCATATACACCATAAATAATATATTATCATATACACCATATTTTCAATTTTCCATGGTTTACGAAATAAGTACTCATATTATTCTTGTTTTGTATTTTTCCAACTTTTTGTACGTTTTTATTGATGGTGATGAGAACTTAGTTTAAATTAACCAACAAACTACATGTTATTTATGACGTTTTATCTTACAGGTAATGTTGTTTTATGTAAGTAAATATTGAGTTGATCTCATAGTGATAGAATCTTGTTTTTTCTCTATGATCTTGTTATAATGTTGTTTTTAACTTTAAATACAAAGACAAAAATATATAATGGTTCAATAGGGGATTGTTCTTGATCAATTCCTTATTTTTATTATATTTCATCTGGTCACACTACCCACCTTTATTTTGAATTGTAATTTCTCTTTGGTGTAGTAATTCATTTTTATCGTTATGCATTATTTTGAATATGTATTTCATAAATTGACAAAAGGTTTCTCCTTCTGAAGATAACGTATATGTTTTTATTAATATTTTAGCAATAGGGTTTGTATTTTAACTCCTAGTTTTTTTAACAAAAATGTTTCTAAATTCCATCACTATCTTAATATATTTTTGTAAGGCATAAACTCCAAAATTACAAAAATATAGTTTGTACTAAGAGTAATTTCCTCAATTTCCAATCCATATTTTTTTAATATTTATTTTATATATAATATAGGACCTTCATGCTTTGTTTTGCACATTTATTCATGAGATATTTTCAATTATAACCGGAACCAAATGCAATGTCTAATACTTGTAAGAAGGAAGAATTTCTAGACAAGAATTTTTAGACTGTCAATTTTTTCCAATTCATATATAGGTAGGTTTCCTTAGATGAGTAGAGGTAGTTTCTGATGAGGAGGTTGAAAATTTAAACACTATTGAAGTGTGTGAAGTAGTTAACTAGGGGTAGTGCCATAATAAAACATGCCTTAGGTGATCACCTTGAGAGAAGTATTCCACTATTGCAAAGTTGGGGAATTTATAGCTCATAAGTTGAAGATAGTTATAAAATTTTGATCTACCACCATGTGGCATGATTGTTTCCTTTAAGTGACTAGTGCAACACTATAGAATTTTACATATGCCTTCTTAAAGATGAAACTTTGGTTACAAGAACACTTCAAGTTCATGGAAGAAATGGATTGGTAATAACAAATTGTAATTTATCAAATTCAAGCATATATATTGGACAAGATAAATATAGCTGGCAAGATATTACTCTCCAAGCATGTCCAATTTATGAGGACATGTTATAAGGGAAGTCGTGGTCCTAGTAATGAGTTGATCACATTATAAGGAAGATGCATCAATCATTTGGAGTTAGTGTGCAAGGAATTGGGCTTGAAGGTGTTCAAGTTTTACAAAGTGGGATAGATTAGGGCATTCAGTATAGCACATGTCCCCACTGAAGGAAGATAGTTGCAATTGTCCAGCGAGTTAAGAAGATGAAGGGTCCATGGGACCACATGAGACATAGAAGGTGGAGCGAAACCCATTCTTCGAAGGGAAAATGTTGAGTTCCTTCCGTTATATAAAGTGGAAGTTGTTGGTTGAGAAGGATTAATTCATTCTTGAATAAACAAATTGTTACGTGAAGTAGTTGTGTGACATAGTTCCACGTTTAGGCTTGGGAAATATGAGTGACCATAGTAAGCTAACAATCTAAGTCATGGGAAATAAGAGGCAAGAAATGAGATTATGTACACTAGTGCTTCCCTCAACTTCTTAAAGGAGTTGGAAAAGGAGGTTTGTGTTATGAACCTTGCACCTTAAACATCATAAAAAAACCAATAATTATAGTCATCTTCGAGGAGGAGACCTCCTTTTATAATGAATATATTATTCAAGACAAAGTTTGATGATCCTAAGACTATGACTCTTTAATATAAATAAATAAATATATATATATATAGGTCTTGGGTAGAGTCGACGACCAATTCACCCTAATGTAAGGTAACCTCAGGAGGAGGTGAGGGATTTAGTAAAGTAAAGAGGGGAGTCAAACAGGACCCCTGAATGGAATACTAGCTAAGACATCTCATCAAGCTTCCCAGAGATCCCAGAAGAGTCGAAAAGGACCCCAGAACGGCATATTGGCTAAGACTGGTTCCTCTAGTCAACCCAAGAAGCTGACTCCCGTAAAACCCCTAAAGCTTGTCTTCTCCACGGTTAGTAATGACTAACTGAATAATAAATAGGGAGATGGGATGGTCGCGCCTCGGAAATGATTATACCAATAGCCGGGCCCTCTCTGCATTGTTTTTATAAAGGCTTAACCTTGTTAGAGGGGGGGATGGGTTTTAAACCCAGGGTTATTAAAACCTATGGTAAGATATATATATATATATATATATATATATATATATAATATATATATATATATATATATATATATATAATATATATTATATATATATAATATATATATATATATATATATATATATATATATATATAAGGAGACAAGGGGTACAACTATAGTAAAATGGGACCATGAAAGGTTCTAGGTGACCTACTAATATAATAATTAAACTAATAGTGAATGTTCATTAGGGCTTTAATATAGGGCCTAGGGGCCATAACATAGGCCCTGTGTTTTAAAAAATATTTTCCCTTAAATATTGTAGTTGAGAGTGTTTCTTCATGAACTGCTCATTTTCCCAAGTAGATTCTTCTAGAGGCATGTTCTTCCACTTGATTAGGTTCTCCAAAATGGTTCTATTTCAAAGATCTAGAGAATGCTGATCCATATATTATTCCAGTTTCAAGAATCAACTTTCCTTCTTCATCTAATTCTGTAGGTTCTATTTACATTAGCGTAGATTTTCCCTAAATTTGTTTTTAGGAAAGATACATAAAAAACCTTATGAATTCTAGAAGAAGGAAATCTAACTCATATGCCACTTATCCAATCCTATGAATAATCTTGTCGGGCCCATAAATTTTGGAACTAATTTCTAGTTCTTTTTTTTCTTGAGTGCATATTTTTATAAGATTGTGGTCTCAAAAATTTCCAATCACCTTCCTCAAATTTTCTTTCACTTCGATGTTGATTTACTTTTTACTTCATCTTGTTTTGTGCCATTTGAAGGTTTTCCTTAAGAAATCTCAAAGCTTCTTTTTTCTCCTCCATAGGTGACTTTATTGCTTATACTTTGGACATATCTTGTGAAAGATATGAGATACTAAGAGTCAGATATCCATAAAAGACCTCAAATGGGGTCATTTTAGTAGGTGCATGATAGGTATTATTATACCATCATTTTTCTTGAGGAAGCCACTTCATCCATTGAGACTGCTTATCTAAAGAATAACAACATAGATAACCCATTAAATATTAGTTTATTATTGATGTTTGACCATTTGTTTGTGGATGATACATTGAACTCATTGCTAGCATTCTTCCACTCATCTTCCATAATTATTTCAAAAACTTGCCTATGAATTGTGGATCTTTATCACTTACTATTACCTTAAGAAGACCAGAAGTCTATGAATTTCCTTAGTGAACACTTCTACTACTTGGATTGTTGTGTATTTAATTTGAATTCCACAAATGGCATATTTTTTTAGTCTATTAACGACCATGAAAATGGAATTAGGAGGATTTCTTCTAGGTATTAATTCAATTTGGTGTTCTTTATCTCTATATGGAGGTATACCTTTAGGAATTTCTTAGAAGACCCTATAGTGATTTTCCAAGATTCCTTTTAATTCCTCGGGAAGAGTTTTATCTTCATTCTTAACTTTCATAGAATATAGTTTAACTACAATTCCATCACTACCCTTTTTTAGGAAATTTTCCATTTTATGAGAGCTAATGTCTTAACAAGGTCCAAATTTTAACCCTTAAGCTCATATTGAATTACTTCTAATTAAAAATCATGAACAATTCATTATAGCTTGTATAAATTGTAACCATTTGTTAGGCGGATAAATCCCGCTTGCAGACAAGAGCGATCTCCCTAGATCCTAAAAGGAAACTAGAAGCAAATAGACAATCAAGTGAATTCCTTCCCTGAATTTATCTTTTCTTGAATCATAATATAACAAGGTGAGAAATGGAAATTCATACCTTATTAAGACATGCTTGATGAATATCCCCCTTTGTGCTTCAGTGCAGCTCCTCCATGCTTGAATCTAGACCTGCACACATGGAAACAACAAAGGATCAAAGGCGTATGCAACATAAATGATTTAACAATTCAAACTAGTGATCAAGGAGACTAGTAACAAATATCATTCTAATGGACAAATACAAATAACATAAACCATCCATGAAATTGATCAATTAATTCATTAAACAATGAAGTGAGAAGAAATGCTTGTTTGTATTAATTTCATAAAAATAAAGGAGCTACAAAACCTGTGCCTTGATGTTGTGAAGATCTTCCCATTGATCTCAATTCTCTCCAAGAATGATAATCTCTCCAACCTGATTCCCTTAGCATAAACTTACTCTCAAAAGCCTCCCCTCAATTTCCCCACCTCTAGCTTGATTCATAGGCCAAAAGGAAGTAGTTTGAGATCCTTAGTCCAAGGATGAGATCCATTAAAACAGGGATGAGGTCTCCTTGAAGAATGGGAATTAGTTCAATAAAACTGAGGTTAGGCTCGAATAAACATGAGTTCGAGGCTTTCTGTTGGGAATGATTCACCCAACAATGCTTCTAGATATCAATTTTTATTTTAAATTTTTATTAATTCACCTGCACAGTTTTTGTTCATAAATAGAGCACAGTTCTGCATAGATTACAGTGGAAGAAACTGCACATGCGTGGTTTTTGTTCAGAAAAACTACGCAGATTGTTACACAGTAAAATGTCACTGCCATCATGTCAGTCTCCCTACTGTGTTGTAAAACCACATTCACCTAAGCCCATGCTCCCTAAAATGGCTAAAAAACCCTCTTTGCCTAAGTTAAATGAATCATCGCGTCGGTTTATTAAATAACCGCGCTGACAGGCGGAGGCCAGTGTAACTGCTGTGCTGCCAGCGCGGAAGCACACGTGTTTTCCACTCTGGTCGAATTTTACAAACAGCGCGCCCTCCGTCTGTACTGTTGAGCACTGACCAGACCTCCTCTATAGTTGATCTGCGATGTCAGCGCGCCAGCCCAGTGTCTCACCCGCGCTGATCCTGTTTGGGCGAATTTGTTCTAACAACCAACCTTCCAGATCCCTCCAGACTTGGTTGTTAGCTTTGTTGAGGTCGCCATCCTTTCTCTGGCATGTCTATTCGACTGACCATCCACTTATCTTGGGGGAAAGCTCATCCTTTACCTATTCATGGAGACTCCTTCTCCCTTATAAGCCTCCTCCATTGCCCATGAGCAGCTAGTTTGGAACATATAGAATTTGATTGAGGAATTCTTAGTGCATTAGTGCTGCTCTTTGTAGGCATTTGGTGTGTTGTGTGAGGATTGCTTTTGAGCTTGAGGAAGGTTATGAGCTTGTTGCCTTGTATGTGAGAGAGAGACCTCTTTGACTTGGGAGATTTGCTTCAAAGGTGAATGCTTGGAAGACGTACTGGCTGGACCCTCTAGAGAAGGACTTAGCGTCAGGACTTCGGTTGTACCTTACTCTACTTTCTGATTAATAAAGATAGATGAATACTCTTATGGTTCCATTTCCATTTGTCCTATGAATGATTAATGTAAATTGTATCCTTCCTGACTGATACATAGTTGTTTTTAGTAGATTTTACGCCCGTGTTTGCTCTCTCTTTTCTTGTGTAGGTGTCCGTCCGCAAGGATAGTGGAGGACGGTGATCGGCTCGAGCGAAGGAGCGAGAGGATCATCTCTTCGACAAACATAGCGTTGGAATCCAAGTAGGTTTGTTTTACCCACTTGTTAATTACAACTAGGAACTTGCAGTGTAGCATTGTTTGATTGTTGCTAGACCCCCTTTGGGCTAGTAGGGATCGCCTCTATCCGTAGAGGGGATTTACCTCTCCAACAAGAGTATTCATGACATTTATTATACTCCACAATTGAAGGATAATTTGTTGAGTGTTGGGAAACTCTGTGAGAAAAATTATAAAGTAGTCTTTGAAAATAAGACATGTACTATCTATGATAAGAATAAGGGAAATAGGGTGATCACTGTTGTGCCTATGACAAGAAATAGGATGTTTCCCTTGAGGTTTGATGAACATAATAGCAATCTTGCTAATATGGATTATGAGGATTCAAGTTGGTTATGGCATCTCACATATGGGCATTTAAGTTTTCAGAGTTTGAAGTTTCTAACCTCACATGCATTAGTTTCTGGTTTGCCTAAGCTAGAAGAGCATAAGGATGTTTGTGAAGGATGTGCTAAAGGAACGCATGAAAGGGAAAGATTTCCAAAGGGTAGTGCATGGAGAGCTCATCACCCACTTCAGCTTGTTCATTCAGAGATATGTGGTCCTATGCAGACTAAGAGTTTGGGTAAGTCATCATATTTCATCACTTTTATTGATGATTACTCACGAAATTGTTGGGTATATTTTTTGAAGGCCAAAAGTGAAGCCCTAGATACATTCAAGAAGTTCAAAGCCCTTGTAGAAAATGAGAGAGGGTGCAAAATCAAATATTTGCGGACTGACCGTGGAGGAGAATTCTGCTCAAAAGCTTTCCAGAGTTATTGTGATATGAATGGCATCAGGAGGCAGCATACTACAACATACACACCCCAGCATAATGGCATATCTGAAAGAAAAAATCGTACTGTGGTTGAAATGGCAAGATGCATGCTACAAACTAAGGGATTGAGCGACTCTTATTGGGGAGATGCAGTTGCTACAGCAGTATACATCCTCAACCGTAGCCCCCCCAGTGCACTGGAAAATATGACTCCTTATGAAGCTTCGTATGGAGAAAAGGCTAATGTTAATCATTTCAAAGTTTTTGGTTGTTTGGCTTATGTGCATGTACCTGAGCAAAATAGAAAAAAGTTAGATGCAAAGAGTGAGTTATGCATTTTTATTGGGTATAGTAAGACAAGAAAGGCTTATAAATTGTATAATCCTCTAACTAACAAGCTTATTGTCTCAAGGGATGTAATTTTTGATGAAGGGGGAGTTTATGGTCATCAAAAAGGACATGTTGAGAAGACAAAATTTGTTTTGAATGATGATATAATTGTTGATAATGATCATGAGCAGCCAACTAATGTTTTTGTAACTAGTGGCTTAACTCCACCAAGTAGCCCTTGATCAATTTCTTCAACATCAAGTTCAAGTCCGTCTCCTTCTCCAAGTTCTACAAGGAAGGTAAGAAGATTGAGTGATATTTATGAGAGGAGTGCATATCAAGCACATGAAGAAAGCCCAATAGGTGAGATAGTCAATTTGGCTTTATTAGCCAAGGCTGAATTTGAACCATCATGTTTTGAAGATGCATGTACTAATGATGTTTGGATGCAAGCCATGCAAGAAGAGATGGATTCCATTCAAAGGAATGCCACTTGGAAGTTGATAGAGCTTCCACGTGACAAGAAAAAGATTGGCACCAAATGGGTCTATAAGACTAAATTTAACAGTGATGGGAGTTTTGAAAGACACAAAGCAAGATTAGTTGCTAAAGGATTCACATAGAAGTATGGAATTGATTATGAAGAGACATTTGGCCAGTAGTAAGATAGGAGACCATTAGAATGTTGATTTCATTAGCAGCTCATAAAAAGTGGAGCATACATCATATGGATGTGAAAAGTGCCTTCTTGAATGGGTACTTAGAAGAGGAAGTATATGTGGAGTAGCCACAAGGTTTTGAAGTGGAAGGAAAGGAGAATAATGTCTACAAGTTGAAGAAGGCTTTGTATGGCCTCAAGCAAGCACCAAGAGTGTGGTATGCAAGGATTGATGGATACTTTAAGGAAAATGGCTTCTAGAGAAGTAAGAATGATCCTACCCTTTACTACAAACAATAAGGTATTGATATTGTAATCATAAGTTTTTATGTTGATGATCTATTGTATATGGGTAGTAGTTCTAATATGAATGATAAATTCAAAGCTGCTATGATGAATGAGTTTGAGATGAAAGATCTAGGCATCATGAAATATTTTCTAGGAGTGGAGGTTTATCAAAGTAAGGATGATATTTTCATTTGTCAGACAAAGTATGCACAGGATATGTTAAATAAATTTGATATGCTTGATTGTCATCCATCCCCTACTACAAGTGCTCATGGAGAGGTGTAATGTAGAGATGATGGTGCTGATTTAGTTGATGAGAAAACTTACAGAAGTATTGTGGGGAGCTTGATATTTCTAACCCACACAAGGCCTCATATTACATATTCAGTTTCACTTGTTTCAAGATATATGACAAATCCATATGAAATACATATGAAGGCAGCCAAGAGGATTTTAAGGTATGTGAAAGCCACTCTAAATTTTGGTTTTCATTACTACTCTTCTGAAAAGTTCAATCTTGTTGGATTTAGTGATTCAGATTGGGGAGGTAGTCTTGATGACCGTAAGTCCACATCTAGAAATGGTTTCTCTTTTGGTTCTGGTTTTATTAAAAAAACAAAGCATTGTTGCCCTCTCATCTACAAAAGCAGAGTATGTTGCAGTTACCTCAGCAGGTACACAAGCTCTTTGGCTCAGAAAAATTTTGGAAGAAATTGGAGAAAAACAAGCTCAGCCTACAGTGATTTATTGTGATAATATAAGTGCCATCAAGTTAGCAAAGAATCGAGTTCATCACAGCAGGACAAAACATTTTGACCTGAAATATCACTTCATTAGAGATTTGGTACAGAAGAAGGATATTGAATTAAAACATATAAATACTCAGCATCAACTAGCAAATATCTTCACCAAAGCAGTGGCAAAAGATCAATTTTTGGCAATAAGAGATAAGATAGTAAATCCTCATTAATCATTAAGGGGGAGTGTTGGAAATAATGATTAATTATTTATGTAAAATGCTGACAAAGTAGCCAGCAGATTTTGTGTTCACTACAAAATTAAAGCAGGAGATTGTTAAGGTGGTTAGTGCTGCTGGAAAGTGCTAGAAATTAGTTGTAATTCAAGTAGGTTTATTCCAGAGTTGATTTTAGTAATAGTTTTACTATTTAATAATGTAGTTAATAGTTGAATGAATATATGAGATTTGCAGCATTTTTTAGCTCACACACTGACTGTGTTTTTTAATTGTTTTATCTATATTTTTTATATGTATTGTTCTTCATAGTACTGTTGGATTCCTAATTCATTTCATAGTACTATTGGCTTCAACTGCTTCAATGGTTGCTGAATCAACTACTGGATTAACTGAATCACTTGTTTACAATCCCTTCGCTTATAGCTTTGTTCCTTCCCCTGCGTACGTGTAGATTAATAGCTACTAGCAGCCACCACCGAATAGGTACTAATAACAAGTTAGGTGTATGAGCGTTCTAGGATGATCCAACGACGAGAATGGAGTTCTTCCACCAAGGTATAAGTGGATATTTTATCTACAACGATTCTGGTCAAGAGATGGATGATGGCACAGAACAGGATCTCTTGCTAGTGTTGTTGGGTTAGATGATGGTATTGGATAGACAGACGCTGCGTAGGGTGCTTTGAGTTGATATTCTTCTGGTTCTAGATCTCGATCAGGTATAAGTGGATATTCTGTAATCTCCATTGACTGATTAATTAGAACTTCTATTGTTGGGTGTCCAACTGCCTTTACCTTAGCCATTGGGTAAACGGTGTTGGAATTTTATGGTGATTTCAAACACAAAATATCAGAGAACAATGCTCTGATATAAAGGTGGAATTTGCTGCTAAATTCCTTAACAAACAGACAACACAAAACTACTCGGTTTTTGCACAAAAACTGATAATTTCGTTTTCTGGACTTGATGTTGCAGCAACAGGATTCTGGTGTTGCAGCAACAGGAAAAACACTCTATTTTTTATAACACAGAAAAACAGAAAAAATTGCTTATTGGAAACTATGTTGCGGCAACACAGTTTGGTGTTGCAGCAACGCTGATCGTGGTGTTGCAGCAATGCGAGTTTTGACATCAAGCCACTCGGTGTAATGGCAACACGTTTTTGATGCTAAGTCACTTTAAGAAAATTGACGCTTTGGTGTTACAACAACTAAAACAAGTTGGCGTCAAAATCACTAATAGACTTGCAGAGTAAAATCAAAGTGTTTTTGACACTTAGTATAACAGCAACTGAAAATCAGCAAAAAAGTAAATTTGTATTCATGAACAATAACCAAAACTGATACAGTAAACTAAGTTGTTACAAGAGGAACGCTTCAGTTCCAGAAATCAATTTTCTCTAACTCAGAAAATCACAGGTTCAGCACTGCTGTGCATTTACAGAAGAGAATCACTATGTTCTTCTAACCTTCTCTCTTTTTCTCTCAAAGTACAAAAATAGAACTGTTATTCTAAAATTCCTTACACTCACACAGAAAATAGAACTACTGTTCTTTTCTTCTTACACCTTCTTGCTCTTGAAAACAGAACTCCTGTGCGTTACATTTATAGGAAAATAAATATCTGAAGTTAAACTATAAAGTAAGCAAAATATCTGTTGATATTTATCTTTGTATTTATTGTAGAAGAGGCGGTGATGTCTTTCTCGGTGGAACTAAGTCGGTTGTAGAGGAATTAATTTCTGCACATTTAATGTTCAAAAATATCAGAAGACTTTGCGGCACCGAACAATCTGAAATAACTGTTGTAGATCAAATCTTTGTTCAGCATTTATGTGATGCAATTGGAATTAAATTCCAACACTCCCCCTTAATTTCAACTGCTGCATACTCAGGCATTTTCTGAAATGATCAAAACTTTTCTGTGGCAATGGTTTTGTCAAGATATCAACAAGCTGATCCTCTGTTCTGCAGTGCTATAAAACAATTTCACCATTGTTAACCAATTCACGTATGAAGTGAAATTTGGTATCTATGTGCTTTGTTCTTTTATGAAAAACAGAGTTTTTAGACAAAGTTATTGCTGAGCTATTATCGCAGTAAATGGTTGTGCCATTTTCTTGTTCATGACACAAATCTCTGAGAACTCTTCTCAGCCACACTGCTTGGCATGCTGCTGTTGTTGCTGCCACATACTCTACCTCTGTTGTTGATAAAGCCACAACTGGTTGCTTCTTGGAAGCCCATGAGATGGCTCCCGATCCCATATGAAACACATATCTTGATGTGCTTTTCCTATCATCAACACTTCCAGCCCAATCACTCTCCGTGTAACTTGTCAACCTGAAAGTTTCAGAAGAGGAGTATAAAATACCAAACCCCTTCGTTCCATTCACATACCTTAGAATCCTCTTGGCTGCCTGCCAATGAGTCTCTTTCGGTCTTTCCATAAATCTGGAAATTA
>APFE031474727.1:55339-65836 GCA_000404065.3 Pinus taeda
AGCGAACTTGTATGACGTGCCACGAGTCACTGTTTCTACCTTTGGATCTGAAAAATGCATACAAGAAACTGCAATCCGTCCTCTTAGTTTACCTTCTTACGAAATTTCAATCCGATCTCCAGAGAGAAGGTTATGACGATTTTCCCCAGGTCACCTGTTTCGAATGTAATTCAGGAGTCTGCAAAAAGACCAACTTCCTCAGATCATATCTCCGCAAATATAGTGCAAAAAACTCTGAAATTCGGACTCAAGATTCAGAGTGATTTCTTCTCAAATGGGTTTTTTTTTGCAAATTCTGAAACCTCACAAAAAAAAATTAAATAAATAATAAAAATAAAATAAATAAATAAAATACATAATAAATAAAATTAAATAAATAAAATAAAATTTATAGCGGGAAATTCGCCACATACCTGTCTGGGTATGACCTCTTTGTTTACCCGCTATCATTAAAGCAGCGAACCCTAGATCCAAAGCATACTGATACCAAATGTTATTAACCAGCTCAAGAAATATTAGAAAAGATAGATCAACGCCTTATAATTCAACCTCTTCGAGGGGGAAACCTCCTTTACATTACATAAATGAACAATTCTTGGATGATTCAAATGAAAAAACCTCATTTCTATATATAGGAGTCTAAGGAGTCACAATATAGTCTAGTCGACCTAACAATAATAATATAAAGCCACAAAAATAACAATAGAGGGATTCCATGGGGCTCAGTAATAACAATATGGGGGCAATAGGGGCACAACAATATTAATAAGGGGTATAACTACAATAGTAATGGGGTAATCACTAGTATTATAGGGACCCAACAAAGTTCCAAAGAAGTTTTGTTTGGACATATGATCCTTTGGAATTCATCACAAAGAAGAGACAAAAGGTCAAGCTAGGACCTTTCATTCACCATCCCATACTTGAAATAGAAGCATATGCAAATCAATTAGAATGGGTGGAAGGTACCCTAGTAGACCAAGACAACACCAGAGTAGACATAGAGAATGCTCTAATCAATTTAGAAAAGCAGCTTGATGACAACTCTTTTATGCAGGTACCAGAAGAACCAAAAAGAACCATGAGTACCCCTTCAGTTATGTAGACTCCTTAGAATGAGGAGAAGATTCCAAAAAGAAACAGAGAAGGGGCTTCCACTTTAGGAATGGCCACCTCTGATTTGCAGTAGGAATCAAACAAGAGGCAAAGGCTAAATCCAGCCTCTGAGCAGGAATATACTGAAGATTACCTGAGGTCACAAATATAGGAGCAGAAAGAAGTAGGCCTACCACTCCATCTGGAGGCACGCAAAAGCCTTCCACATCACAAACTCAGATGTTGGAAAGGCAACTTAGTGTTGAAGTATCTTCCTTTAGAATGCCTGCTAACAAAGACCAAGATATCAAGGAAAGATATAAAGAAATCAAAGCTAGAAATGAGAGGTTTAAGGCCCAAACATATGCTCAGTACCTGAAGCTGACTCCCACCAATCAAACAAGGCTAATGTCAGCTTTTGACATTAAAGAGGGAAAGTTGCAGATGACCTTTGTAAAGCCTACAGCCCAGCAGCCCAAGACAACATCAAATTTTAAGAAGGTGGTGTTTGAAGTGTTGGCAAGGGATATTCATCCCATAGAACAAATTAAACTACACAAACAAGCTAGAGAGACGATATACTCCATCCTAACAGGTAAATCCATAGTTGTTCGCCAACTACAGAACTCTTTGAACAACATCTCAGCACAATTATAGTTGGAGAAGGCCTCCTCACAAGCCAAGGATACAAGGATCAAGTCCTTAGAGGACTTAGTGATTGAATTGAGACAGGATCCCAAGGATATAAAAGCCACAGAACAACTTATTAAAAAGAAGAACGGTGATATAGCTGCATTGAAGAAACAGCTAAAAATACCTTAGCTGCAACGTCCACAAACATTGGAAGTCTTAGAAGCCTAGCAGGGGCATGAAGAACTAATGGACGTAGTCTTAAAGTTGAATGATCAACTAAAAAAGATAGAAAAGGAATTGGATGCTTTAATCCAATCAAAACAAGCATATGTGGCCACTTCTTCAACAAATGTTATCCCTTCAGTCTCCACAGCAGTGCCATCCACACTAGCAGCGTATTTGGTACCTATAGCTCCACTTGCAACAACATTGCCAGCAACAACAGAATCTACATCAGCAGCAGGTGCATCAGGAGAGAAAGCAATTGAACTAGTTAAAGCCATGGAAGAGATGTCTATCCAGGCTACTGAAATGAACAAATTAAGAGAAAAGGTTACAAGTTTGGAAATAGACTACAAACTTGCCCAACTGAAGCAGAAAGAAGAAGCACAAAAAGCCCAAAGAATGAGTGAAAGGATCAAAGTCTTAGAGAAAGACTTAACATGGGAGAAACCACTTAGGCAAACCAAGGAAATGTTTTGGGCCAATATCATTGACTCTGTCAAGGATATTTGGCCCTCAATTCAAGTTATTTTTGAACAAACAGATTTAGTGAAGATAGCTACAGAAGTTATCCAGAAAGTAAAGGAGTTGGGAGATAAGCCAGAGGATGCCAATAGACTCATCCACTTCCTTAACAACAAGAATAGATATGAGCTACATGAGCTAAATATAGAAGATAGGACTGAAACCATTTTAGAAATAAGGAAGGTCCTCTCCAAAAGGAACCTTATGCTTAACCTAGAAGAAAAATGTCACAGTATGCAGGTAGCCATTGATGGGTTCATCGCTAAATTCTAGAATTTAAGAGAGAAATATCTGCCCAATCCTATGGTTATCAATGAAAAACTCATGAAATAGTTAGACTATGATACCAAACTTAGATAGTTGGCAAAGGATCAAGCCAACTCTTCATCCATGAAAGCATTGCCAATAGGTAAAGTTTTGTACAACACATTTGAAAACTTGTTTTTCCTGGAGCATGAGATCAAACATTTATTCCTCACCAAGCCCAATTTGCCAAATATACTGAAGCTAATGAAATATATAGGAGAATGATGAATGTAAAGTTACCTGATGCAAAATGGTGGGAGACAATGACAGATTTATTGGGATAAATTTACTACACAATAAAAACAACACAATAGGGTCAAAGAGTATCAGGGTTAATGAGCATCAGTTGAAAGATGAAAGTAAAGAATACTCCAGCGTGAAACTCCACAACTGCAAGCCAGAATAAAGGGCTAAAAATCCAATCATAATAGCCGACAACACCAAATAAAAAGGGACAACATGAAATAGTTCATTATCTGTCTCTATCTTCTTGCAAGAAGATATTTGTATTTCTTAAATTTAATCTCAAATCAGTTTGAGATATTTTGTAATAATTTTTTGTATAAATAATTCACAATTCGAAGTATGTATGGTGGATCTTAGACATTTCTATAGATTTTTTGATCAAAGACTGTAAGCTAGTGCATCACTATTTGGACTAGCAAGCTGGATTAATAAATAAAGAAAATACATTTCACTGGACTCATGTGTAGTGCGAAGAACAACAAGTATTTTCTCTTGTGATGTTATTTTCTTTATAAGTTTTTCATACTCTTGAATGTATCTGGAATTTGAATGTTGTAATATGGAATGATACCTCGGAACGTGCTTCATTGCACTCTGTTTTAACTATTATGCATTTTAATGTTTTCTACTAATTATCTAAGTTAAGGAATTCTTGGTTGCTCCTTAGTTCAGGTAGTTTCCCTCTGATATATAGTAAAGGATTCTTAATTGCCCTTTGCTCATGATTACCCTTTTTTCCTCCTTTTAATTCCAGTTTGAGAATTTTTAAGTGCTCCCTTACCTTGGTTATGCTCATCTCACCGATTCGACCTAAAAATATGTGCTTCACTCTGCTAGCTTGCCCATTGAACACTCCCTTTAATTATTTAATTCCAGTTCTACTGCCCTTCTTTGACTCCATAACCCAATAGCCAAAGACACCATTCTATCCATCTGTTTAAGGATTCCACCATCCAACTTCCAATACAAAACCAAAACCCTAATGAACATTAAAAACTAGCCTAAAATCCCAATAAAACAAAGCTAAATTTCATAGAGAGATCCCTCTCTGAGTCATGGGTTGGCTAGAGCCTATACTTAAAAGATTAGTTTGTGTTTACCTCGGTATTTTCCTTCCTCTAATAACTTCTAGGGAAAAATTATAATTTATAACAGGACCGAGTAGAAAAATGTTGTATATATAGAGGATATTTGTGTCAATGCACCTGTCAAAGGCCTGCAAGCTGATACACTGGTATAGGTGACCAACAAATAATCCAAGAGCCCGAAAGTTGAGGCTTGCCCTATTGAGAAGGAAAATCCACCATATTAGAGGAGGAATGAAAATCAATGATTAAAATAGACCATGGTTGGTCCTTTTCCAAGTATAAGGAAGGAATTTTCTATAAAAGTAACAAAATGCCAACCATATAAAACCCCACTACTACCAGGTAACTAATGGAGCAAGTTGTTTCTGAGAAGAACCCTAAGAAGAAAATTATTGATAGCTCTCTGTCTGGTAAGAGTAAAACTGACCCTATGTCTAAACAAAATGATCATTTAAAATAATAAATTACTAGACTTAAGAAACAACTTGCAACCCTCATGAAGAAATATCAAGACAAGAAACCCTGAGGCTTAGGGTCCCTTGTTGAGGCAACTTAAATGGTAGATACACCATCCACCTCTTCTAAAATCAAGAAGTGGAAAACCAAGGAGTTTGGAAATAAATTATGCATATGTGGAGATATTCTTGTTGAGGTAGGATATGTACAGGAGGGCACAATAAAATGAGAACTTATCTTAGTCGGGTTACAAACAGATGAATGGAATTCCACTGATACACAAGAACCAATGGTGCTCAATGAAAAAAACTTGGTTACAAGAGAGGCTGGTTGATTGAGGGGTAGAGCAATGGAGAATAAATGTAGGTTGAAACACAAGAACCTATCGATAATGTTATTGTTATATGAGTAACATCAACTGAGTTAGCACAACCTAAGGAAGACCAGATCATGGTGGAACCTACTAATGATTTTTTTGATACATATGTTGGGTTGTGTTATATTATTTCCACAACTAGCGCATGTAGTGAATCAAGGGGTTAGAGGGGAGGCGGAACCCCCCCTTTGTTGTGATGATTGCATAGTGGGGGGTTTGAAGGGGACGAGTAGCCCCCCTCTACGGGGTCCGGGGCAGCACCTCGGGAAATTTTTTTTTTTGGACCCTATATTAGGTTGGGTGAACCTATCGATGGTTTTCAGTCCACGGTTTTGGACGTGATGGTTTTCGGTCCATGGTATTGGATGCTCCGGCATGTATAACAATGTATTGTAACATTGAAAGGAACATAATCAAAAATCAAGCTGGTAGTCCCAGTTTTGGGATCCAGTGGGAAAATCTCTGTGTATATGTGTTTTATATGTTATGGTCTTGCATATTTTATTTTCTGTGTTTTAGAATTCGTACGCAGGTAATTTCTATACGGGGTTGAAATCTACAACATAAGAACTAGTAGATGAAGTAGTCCATCCTAAGGAGGGACAAAATATGGTTGACATGCAAGATCTCGTTGATGATGTTGTTGAGATACACGAACTAGTAGTTGAGGTAGTTCAACCTTCAAAAGAAGGAGAAGAAGCTCAACTTGACACACAATAACCGGTAGCTGAGGTAGTTTACCCTATAATGAAGTAAGAGATCTTAGTATATTTACAAAAATATGACAGTGATGTTGTTGCTACTAAAGGTAACAACAATTGAGGTAGTCAACTTTGATATTGATGCTTTGGTCACTAAGAAACAAGAATGGAAGCAATTAGCCCAATCATTATAATTTGATGTGGTTCCCCTGAGTGAGCATAAAAGGATTATTCATGATCTCAGGGAGGCCTTGGTGGAAGAACTTACATTTCAAAGGCTTGGGTGGGAAGAGCTCAAAGAATAGAGAAAGAAATAAAGAAACAATTTAAGGAAATTAAGGATGAAATCTAAGCACTGCAGTAGGAAAAGGATCCATTTTATGACCTTGCACGTGATTCATTGAGTTGCTTAGGATCTCTTGTGTCCTACCCCATGTTTCTTCATAAGTGGTATATTCTTTTTTGGATGATAGTGATAAAAGAGAAGATACCCTATGATCTAACTACCATTATGATTTTTTTACAAACTTTTTCTTAGAGTAATATTGTGGAACAATACGTGAATTGTGTATGCACAAGTTTGTATGGTTTGAAGAGAGGAAGTTTTACTCTCACCATATGTTGGAGACATTCAACTATGGGCCTTTACCTTGTTTGTTAATTATAAGTAAAATGTAAATTGGTCCATGAGACTATAACAACATATCAGGAGTAAAAGAGATTATGGATTAGAGGAGAAGCAAGCCATGTTGTTGTAGTAAGTAGGAATTATGAAGGTTTTATTGGATCCATGGAGCGAGTTGTTGTTGTGGATGTTGTTCAACAAAAATTCCTAGATCTATTCTCTTGAACTACTAATCTAAAAAAACAATATGCTTTGGAAGGCATTAGACTCAGATGGGAGACCTCCGATGAGGGGCTAAAGAAGAGATATCTATATCAATATCTTAATTTTGTCCAAGCCCTATCAATGCTGCCACAATATGTCAATTCTATCAATAAATGTGGGCCTAACTAGCTTGGTCTTAAACTATGATTTCCTTTGATATGGCTTCTTGTGGAAAATTTTCAATATTATTTTAAGTTCAACCTAGGAGATGCAAAAATTTGGTGGTTGGAGTTAATTGTTTCTAATGGCTACAAAGTTATTTTGGATGATATTGCAGCTGCCTACGATTTCGCAGAACTTCATCTACAACACTCAGACTCTATGGAAGATTAAGATTGATCAGTGGTATGCATGGGGACATGCAGTGCCTTCAGTTTGGGGGAGATGTTGGGTTCAGGAATTGGCTGATCCTTATCATCTTTTTCCTTATATTTTTTCCTATTTCATCCTTAATAGCCATACCTTTCATATCTAATATCTCATTTTTTTATTCAGGTATGTGAAATCTTTATGTCACTCCAATCCACTAAGTTTTGTTTGCATTTGAAAGGAGAATAAATATTTTGGGTGTCATTATTGATAATATGTTGATGAAATGTTGATGGGACGATCTATGTAGCCCATGAAATTGTTACTCCTGGCTAAAAGGTTATTGTTACTCCACCATATTCATAATGTTGTTATTCCAGGCTTTCATGATGTTGTTACTCCAAGATCCTACTTTTCTATTACTCCAATCTATATAGATGTTGTTATTCTATCATGTCGTTATTTCAAAAGCTTCGATGTTGCTTTGGGAAATTTTTATGCACACGATTACCTACATTGTCAATGTTGATTTTTGTGTCATCAAGGATCCAATTCTCCTAATGATGTGGCCATTTGGCCATAGTGGTTATGATCCCCCAACTTCCTAGCTATTTGATGATCGAATGAATGCTTTGACAGTAAATTTACTTGTAATTAATTTATTGTAATTGATCAAAAGGTAAATCTCAGCTAAATTTATTTAGGTAGCTTGAGAATCGAAATATTCTCAAGGCTATCGCTATTTTGATTTATTTCCAGAATTGGATGTAAAGGGAAACCTATAAAAAATAGTTTCTTTTCCAAGAAAGGGGTTGGATGGCAATATTTTCTCTCAGATTGTGCATATGTATTTTTTCAACATTAATGAAAGGTTCATTAAGTTCATGACCAATTTAATGAATTAGTGCATAATTTGTAATTTGTGATTTTTCCCCTAGCTCCCTACTAAGGAGGAAGGGCCCTCCTTTTTAGCAAGGATTGTTAATAATGTACAAAATAACATAGTTGTTTGTTTCATTATCTTGTCGGTTGTGAGTTAGATTCTTGTGATTGAAATTGATTGTTGTTACTGATTCTTTGTGTGATAAACATAATGTTGTTACTCGTGATTTTTGTAAGGATTTTCTGAATACACATCTTTTTCACTCAATTATAGACATTATAGGTTTTTATTGAATTGTATTGTTACTGTTATTACTTCCTACTATTATGTATTATTATGGTCCATTGATGTTACATAGTGATAAATAATTTATTGCTACAGATTAATGATTATCAATTGATGTTACTTGAATCTTGTTATCGATTGTTGTTACAGATCACTATTAAGTAGTGTTGTTATAGGTAACTGATACAATTTAGTATGTTGTCCTCTATTGTTTCCATACTCATATTATTGATTTAGTTATAATAGCAACATCTTACTTTCCTCGATTGCTTATGTTAACTAGGATTGATAAATGATTTATGTTTTCATTTAAGCAAGTGATAACATGGTTGTGCTGGGTTATCAAGTGTTATTTTCTTTCTGCAAAGAGTGAATGAATGTTGTTTCTTTCCTACCCAGAGTGTAGATTGTTTTCCTTTTCATGCAAATGAAGTTTCCAATAGTGAGGTTTTAATCCTAAAATTGAGTGAAGTGTGATTTTAATTCTTACAAGTGTAAAACAATTTACAATAAGCATTAGGATTTGATTGAGGGTTGCATTCTTGTTGAGGAAGACATTATAGGGGATTGTATTTTAGGAAGCAGTTAATGTCAATTAATGATTGTTGCCTGCACATATTATTCACAATATCCTTGAAATAAAAGACTTACCCTAGTTGATAATTTATGTTAAGTGGATATATATATTTTTTTAACAAGAAAATAAGTCTCCAACACAAGGATGAACAAATTATTAGGCCCCTATACTACTAGTGTAACCCCTTATTATTATTAGTACAACCCCCCCCATTATATTGTTGTGCCCATGTAGTCCCCATATTGTTATTATTGTGCCCCATAGAAGCCCACTATTGTTATTATTGTGTCGTTACATATGATTATGTTCCAGCTGTGAGTATTATTATGACCCCATTGGCATCCTATGCTATAGAATAAAAGGAATGGCCTTGGGTTATTTCCTCACTTGTATCATCTTAAGAATTATATCATCCTGTGTAATGTAAAAGGAGTGCTGTGGCCCCCATTGAAAGAGCTTAGTTCTAAGGCATTGATCTGATGCATTCTTCCTTTGTGATGAGCTGGTTTCAGTAACATTTGGTATCAGAGACTTTGAAAAGTGAGTACTAGGTTTCGCATGCCTCCAAATAGGTCATTCATGAGATAGTTTTTCTCTCTTAACTTGTTTTTCTATGCGTTTCAGGAAGTTGCCGAAAAAAAAAAAAACAAAAAAAACAAAAAAAACAAACAAACAAACAAACAAACAAACAAACAAACAAACAAACCCATTTGAGACGAACTCGCGCTAGATCTCGGGTCCGAATTTTAGAGCTTTTATCGCTATATTTTCGGAGATATGATTTGAGGAAGTTAGGGTTTCTGAAAGCTCCAGAATTTCAACTAAAATAGGTCATTGTGGGATTTTCACTATAATTGTTTCACTACGAAGTTTCAGAAGCTAATCCAAAAATCCAATTGAGAAGAAATCAGCTTGAACCTCGGCCCCTAATTTCAGATCTTGTCTCGCTATAACTTTGGAGATATAGTCTGAGGAAGTTACGGTTTTTGCAGACCCCCGAATTACATTCCAAATAGGTCATCTTGGGAAACCCGTCATATCTATCTCTTTGAGAATCATATTGAAATCTAGTAAGAAGTTACAGAAAGAGGACAAATTGTAGTTTCATGTTTATAGTTTTCAGATCCGAAGGTCAAAACAGTGACACGTGGCACTTCATACGAGTTCACTCTTCTGAAAAGGTATATAATCAGGTCATCTTGGGAGATTGTGCATAACTCTTTCTTGGAGAATCCAACTTTGATCAAACTGATGGCATTGGAAAGAGGACATAGAGGGCTACTTCAAGTCTTTCAGAACTAGAAGAGCTAAAATTACAAAGTTATAGTCGTTTCAAGATCAATCTCCTAAAATCAGGAAAAGGCGATATGAGGAAGTTTGATGGCAAGGATCTGGTAAATTGGATACTACAGATAGAGCAATATTTTGATCTACATGAGGTGCAACTATTACAAAAGGTACGTATTACATCTTCATATTTAGAACCGAATCAATTTTTATGGTATAAAGGGCTTTTTTCTCGTAAACCACTTGTTACGTGGTCAATTTTCATGGAGGAAACGATAGAAATTATGAGGATACAAAATGAAACACCTTCTTTAGCCAATTGATAAATCTCAAAACAAAAGTTTTCAATGGCAGAGCACATTGAGGACTTTCAAAAATTGAATATAATGGTAAATGATATTCCAGAGAAGTAAAGGGTTTATTTCTTCATAGGTACTTTAAAGGATAACATTCAACATGAGGTTTGTCTTTGGGAACTTGATTCATTGAAGAAGGCATTCAGGTGGACAAGAAAAATTAAAAGCGAAATTATGGAAACAAGAAATCCCACCACTCACGACTATAATTATGGAAGTGTTTCTTCTCCTAGCCTTCCACAACCTACAAGGCTTACACCACA
>APFE031474727.1:78352-115189 GCA_000404065.3 Pinus taeda
CGGTAATACCGAGGAGAGAATGAACCGTCGGATCACTTCATATCGTGACCGTCGAATTGTAAGTTACAAAATGTACAACGGTAAAGAAACACACTTTACCTAACTCTATACCTAACTCTATACTAGACCAAGTTGAACTTAACTATTCCTATGTGTCGGAATATCCTAACATTCATAACTTGAAGTAATAAAGGTTGGATTTGTGATGAGAAAGACTACCATTCATTGTAAAGTTGTTCATTGAGTTCAAGTGACCTTTTGCAACAATACAAGACAAGTTGTTTCAGGATTCCTGTGTCATATCTGTTTGGTGAAGTGCATTTACTTTTCTTTATTTATTTTCTCTGTCTATCATGATTATGTATTCTCTATTCTTAATTGTTAAACGGAAAGTATAAGTACAAAATTTATTTCTTGGCATTATGTACTCGGTGTTTACAATGCTAAATTTTTTCCTCTGATATCAAGTTAAATAATTCTTAACTGCTCTTTAGCTTCAATTGAATCTATTTCCCTTCTTGTACTTCATTTCATTTAAATCTAAAAGATCCAATAGTATGCCTACCTTGCCCTGTTTCACTTAATCTTGATACTTCTGCAACTTGATCACCCCAAGCTCTTTTGACTCCATTGCCCAATGGCCTTCCCTTGTTGTTCCAACCAAACCAATTCAAAAATCGAACTTTGAGCCCAATAACTAGCCTAAAATTCCCATCAAACAATGTTAAATCTCATAGAGAGAGCCCTCTCTGAAGCTGGTAGGGCTAGATCCCAACTTCCAAAGTGGTTGGTAGATACCTCTGTGATTTTCTTTTGTAATCTCGAAAATTACAGAGTGATAACAATATGGATATGTAAGAGAAAATTTGTGTGCCGTAAAGCATGTACATACCACTAATGACAAGAATTTCTCACTTTCTTAGTGAAATCCACATAATAATAGTCACATTTGGTCAATGTCATTGTAATTTTTCCAATCTAGTGATCAATTGACTCTAATTTTGCAAATAGATTGTGTAATTGGCTAGAATTTGACATACTTGGTAGGTCATTCTTTGTGCACTTTAATAGTGATTTGGTAGGTCTACAATATACAAGTCTATTTATTTATAAGATCCATTTTTTGATATTTTTATCAATTTTCTAGCAATTTTTTCTTTTTGTTTTTCTCCATAATCTATAGTTTAAAAAAGAGAAAACACATTGTTCTTCACTCTAAGCCTCTATTTCAATTATGTATTTGATTTTCACCACCATTTAGCCTAAATTTTTTGGTGTTGTAATGACTACTTCATCTAAGGGTAACTATAAATTATTTAGGAATTATAATATGTGAAAAGAATTGAAATGTTGGTTATCTTTGAGTACAGTTGCTGGGATTATTTTTTGTTGCGTAAGGAAACAAATAGGAAATTTTGATGAGGCCAATAGAAAATTCGTAATGCAAATAAAGCTTTTAGTGACTCATCAAGTGCTTCTTGAAGTGTGCATTGAGGATGATGTTGTGCCACAAATTGATTTACATGAAATTTTAGATAAAGGTAGAGACATTTTCCTTAAAAAATCATTGTTTTCAAATAAAATGGAGGAAAGTAATTCATTACAAGATCCTTTGTTGAAGATGAAACACCTTAGTAAATAGTTGAATTTCATTGGGTGAAAAGAAAAAGGGGACATTATGGCAATCACTTTCCAGAGCTTACCAACTTTGTTTGAGCATTTTAATGTAACCTTACGCATTAATTCTATTGAGGTTGACTTGAAGTGTAAGGATTTGATTGCCAACCTCTTGCAATAACACGGGTGGAAAACGCAGTTTGGAAGTAGTAGCAGGAATGAGGGACCATAGATAACTTCAACAAAAAAGTTCAAAAGCAAAGGTAAATTTATTAAGAAGAATGAGAGCAACAATAAAGTTGATTAAAATAATCATAAGACTTTTAATTATCATTATTATGGAAAAATAGACCATAAAAAAATATTTTTATGAAAAAAAAAACTATATGAGAAGAAGAATCCCCAAAGGCCTAAGAATCTTGGCAAAGTTGTAGAATATAGGGAAGAGGAAGATATATGTGTTCATGGTGCAAGATAAAATAGATAACGTGAAAAAGTTTACTTGGCATATAGATTTAAAGGTATCTTCAATTATTTTAGTAATAGGATAAATTGGTATATTATATAAACATTTAATGATTCTTTGGTGTATGGTGGGGGTGAGGAATACGGGTTGAAGTGAAAGATAGTGGAAAAATAATTCTATTGAAGAAAACACAAATATTTATTAATGTTCATTGTCTTTTAAGGATGAATAAGAATATACTCTTTATAACATAAATTACAAAATATAACCCCAACTTACATGTGATTTATAATAATAGTAATAAAAATGCTACTTTATAGTTAATGTTAATGAAAAGACACTTGTTCTTGGTATTGAAGGGCGTGTAGCTTTCAAGTTGGTTGATTCAAAGGAGAAGTGTGCCTTGAAAGCCAAGATTGATCCTAATATTTCAAGTTGGTTGATTCAAAGGAGAAGTGTGCCTTGAAAGCCAAGATTGGTCCTAATATGGCCACGTGTATGTTAGAGAAGTTTGTTTTTTAAGTATTAGTGGAAGCAATGCACACATCATTGTATATTCTCAACAAGTCTCCAACAAAAGCAGTACAAAGGAATACTCCATAAGAAGTATGGCCTAGATGAAAACACCAAGTAAGTTATCTCAAAGCTTTTGGTTTAGCAGTATATGCATAGGATTCTAAAGGAAAAAACCAAAATTGATGCAAAATCTGAGAAAAATATGTTCACAAGGTCGTTGTTTGATGTTCAAATTAACAATTTGTCTGAGAAAAATATGTTCACAGGGTCGTTGTTTGATGTTCAAATTAACAATTTGTCTTAACCTTGATGTGGTTGGTAAAAGCAAAGGTTCTTCCAAAAGAAATATAAACTAAAAGTATTTTAAAAGGAAAATGATGTTGTTAGAAACATAAGTTCAATGGATTAGACAAATAAAAAAAGATACGCATCACATCTTAACATTATTCCCATGATTTTTTTTTTCCAAAAAGAGGCTAGAAATAATTCAAAATAGTAAAACATCAATGTTGTTTTGCAATTGGAGGAAACAAATTAAAAGATCAAATTGGTGGTACAACACTTATAAGGATGCTCACTTGGATGGGATACTTGATATAAGAAAGATAGAGCAAAAAAGGCATTTAGTTCAATGAATTATAATGAACAAAGTTACCAACTTAACGAGAACTTGATTGCATTCTTGCTTTTTTAGATGTCGCAATTAGTGTTGATTTTTATGCTCATTTTGAAAAGTGGTGATACAACACATTTTTCTTAGGCATTTTTTTGACACTTTAAATCTTCTTATCTATAAGGCGTGGAAATTCTTTTCAAAATGTTGGTTTTTTATCATTTTTCAAGTTGTCCTTTTTTCTTTTCTTTTCAAATGTTAGTTTTTAAAGTGTTTTTTCAATTATTTATTTTCCCAATGTTTTTTTTTATAATGAAATTTTTAAATTTTCTCGCAATGTTAATATTTTTTTTAAACAGTCAAGATTTTTTTTTAAACCTAAAAGAGTATTTGTGTTGTATAATTTTGTACTTGGTTCGTAGGAAATACATTAGGCATTATAAAGCTATTTCATCAAATTTTCCAATTGTTTTCTCCTTTCCAATAGGAATACACGACCTTATAAAATTGCTCCAACAAAACATAAGATTTACAACACATAATGCTACTAATTCATTATGAAATATTTCATGACAACATGTTTGCATGCATGTGTTTCCTCGGGATTTCCCCAAAGTCAATTGGGCCCAATTTTCCATTTTTATATTTCTTGTATCAACTAATTTAACTAAATAAATTTCATAGAATGCATCCACCATTAGGGAATTATAGCAGGCATGATTTGTCCAATAATCTTTAATTCACCGACTAAAGGATCAGACGGACGGAGCTCTGCAGCTAGGGTTCTGGCAACTCTCTGAGACGGCGCGGACTGACTCATTACAACATCCACCAAGGGCCTGACTTCCAGGTTTTCGACAGAGGATCCAAGGCATAACAACAGGGCACATGGACACCCCCAAGGGGGGGGGGGGGGGGACACATCATTGCCCTCCCCAAGGAAAACTTCGCACCGCTAGGGCATGAGGGATCTATAGTTTTTGGATCGGTTCATGAAGAGGCGAATAACAGTGAGATCCCGCAGCAGAGCAAGCTCAACACGTCGGCTAATCAGGGAGACAAGAGCAGTGAAACACCAGAAAGAAAGTACAAGCCAGAGGAAATGCCCAAGGTCACCTCAAAAACTTGCAAACCAATAGCAGCCGAAAGGCCCAGGATAGAATTACCTGGCCAGAAGATCAATGAACGAATCCAATACATGAAGGATCATGCACTCATTGGGAAATTTATAGGGTTCTGGCCGACAGAAAAAAGCCCTGTACGGCTGGATCGCTGCTAAATGGAAACCCAAGGGCCATGTCACATTACAGCTAGGACCAAAAGGGTTCTTTACTGTGATCTTCTTATGCCTAGAAGACAAGTACAGAATCATGGACAAGGGGCCATACTTTTTCAACTCAGCAGCACTGTATCTAAGGGATTGGGTAGCAAGATTTAACCCGGACAAGGAAGACCTCACCTGGGCTCTAGTGTGGATCAGAATGTATTCACTTCCAGAGGAATATTAGGATGAAGGCCTGCTTAAAGACATTGGCAATGGACTAGGGGAATACATAAAAGCGGTGGAAGAGACGAAGCTTCACAGATACACATCCTATGCCCGCATCTATGTCTTCATGCACCTGGACAAAGCCCTGCTGGACTCAGTAAGTCTTTCTCATGATGACTATGAATGGATTCAACCCTTGGATTATGAACATGTACCTTTTCACTGCCGTAAATGTCATGCTCACGGGCATCTCTTTAGGGACTGTCCGCTAAATGCCAAGGCCAATGCCTCTAGCCCCTCTAACACACTGACCCAAGATGGCTTTGCCAAAGTACCCAGCCGCAAACGAGCGCACAAAAAACCCTCTATCGGGAAAAAACCCCAGCAAGATTCTGCCTCTGTACCTACTACGAGCAATATTTTTGAAATTCTTGCTCAAGCCTCTAAAGGGCAACCCTTGAACTCAAAGCCTAGCTCCGTGCCCATATCCTCCTCAACACAACCTCCTCCCTTTGGCTATCCCCCCGACTCACACACCTCCAAGGGTGAAATGGCAATCCCCAAGGAGAGCCATAAGGGGCCTGATGGGAAAGTAAATGATATGGAAGTTGATGGTACTCCAGGCCATCCCCTGAGCTTAGATATATCTATAGCAAAAAATAGTCAGGTGCAATAGATGGATGAAGAACCGGAAAGTATAGATATGGAAGGACTAGACATTCTTGAGCTCAAACTAGCATGCAAAAAGAAGGATTATGATAATATCCCAGAGCTTCAACTCAATAAACTCGAAGTTGTCATCTCGAGGGCTTATCAACAGAAATAGCTAGGCATCCAGCCGGGCAGTTATTGGGATGGTGGCCTCCCCCCAAAAGATTCCAAAAAGAGGGGGAGAAGAACAAATCTCCAACGAACAATTGCAGTAGGGAAAATCCTAGTGGACTCAGGCAGGTATGCAAAATTGACAAAGTACTACAAACCCTCTATCAATAGTGAATCATGAAGCTTACTTCATGGAATTTAAGGGGGCTCAATAGCCCAGGGAAGCTAAGAATATTAAAAAACATGATAAAGATGGAGAAGCCACAAATATGCTTTCTTCAAGAAACAAAGTGGAATAGCAGCACTCTAGGAAGCATCCTTTCTAGAGCATGGCCAGGTTGTCAATCGGTGGCAGTGGATGCCTCAGGCGCATCAGGCGGGCTCGCCATTGCTTGGAATATGCAAGCGCTAACGCTCTCCAAATTTCATGCATCTCACCACATCATCTAGGCCACCTTCCACATTATAGGCACTAATATACATGGACACCTTACCAATGTTTATTTCCCGTAGGAAGCAGGGAAGAAAATAGCTCTACTTAATACAATAGAAGCTCTGAATCTTAACAGAATGCATCCTCTTTGGATCATTGGAGGGGACTTCAACATGATCACCAAGCTGGAGGAAAAGCTAGGGGGGAGAAGCAGGTTGGAACAGGAAAATATCCACTTCAAAGACTTCATCCAAAACACTTCTCTAATCAACCTGCAATTTTGTAACGGCATGCATACATGGAGCAATCGTAGAGCAGGGAAGCACCAAATCGCTTCTAAACTTGACAGATTCCTCATATCCGATAACTCGGTTCATTTGGGAGGAGACATAGCGGCAGCAATTCTCCCTCATTTCGGCTCAGATCATTGGCCAATCTCCCTCCAGTGGCAAAGACCAGGTAACGCCACCAAGTGGCCCTTCCGATTCGAAGAGTTCTGGCACACCCACCCTTCATTCAAGGACTTCATCAGATCTACTTGGAACACCTTCATACCGCCAGAGGGATCCAAAATGTTTCAGTTCCAACAGAAACTCAAGCATCTAAAATCCCAATTAAAGAGCTGGAATCAAGAGACTTTTGGAAACAACTTTAAGGCGCAACAAGACTTAAACAAGGAAATGGCGGATCTCCAGCAACAAATAATCACAAGGGGACACACTGAAAGGACCCTGGAACAGGAGCAGCGCATTCACAATCAAGGGGAGGAGAGGAGAAAGCAGGAGGATATATTATGGAAGCAGAAATCCAGGATTAGATGGCTGAAAGAGGGAGAACGGAACACTAAATTCTTTCACCATACCACTGTTCAAAGAAGAATGCACAACAATATCTCTTTCATACAGAAGCAAGGAGGGGTAAGAGTGGAAAAGCATGAAGAAATCGAGGAGGAGTTCCTAAGTCATTTCAAACAAGTTCATCAAGAGCCCCATGCAGATAGGCGACCTTCCATAGAAAAAATCGCCCAAAATTTGCCAAAAATTATCACTGAGGAACACAATGAGCTTCTACTACGACCTATCCTGACCCAGGAGGTGGATGTAGCTATGTTCCAACTCAAGGAGGGCAAACCCCCTGGCCCAGATGGCTTCACTACCACCTTCTTCCACACCTTCTGGGAGCTGATAAAAATTGAGGTCTAGAAAGTGGTGGAGGAATCGAGAGCTCTTCATTGGCTGTTACCTTCTCTCAACTCAAATTTCATTGCACTCATTCCAAAAGAGGAGCAATCCAAAACTCCGGATAAATTTCGCCCGATTGCTCTCTGCAATGTTATATACAAAGTAATCTCTAAAGTCATCACCAACAGGTTAAAGCCACTTTTTCCCCTGCTCATCTCGCCTGAAAAATCTGGATATGTGGAAGGGAGACAGATCTTGGATGGCATTATCCTCACGCATGAAATCATACACTCCCTTAAGCACTCCAAACAGGCAGGTATGATACTAAAGCTTGATCTTTCAAAAGCCTTTGATAAGCTCAGTTGGACATACATTCAAAAAATGTTAAACGCCTTTGGATTCTCACCTATGTGGGTACATTGGATTATGAGTCTTATCTCCTCATCCTTCTTTTCCATTCTTGTGAATGGCATCCCCTCCCGTCCTTTCAGTCCCTCTTGAGGAATCAGGCAGGGCGACCCTCTCTCCCCCTTCCTCTTTGTGTTAATGGTTGAAGGCTTGGGACGTCACATCAAACAGGCCCTCCTCACCCAGCAGCTTAAAGGTCTCCCCATTCACCACTCCTCGGCTATAACTCATCAGCAGTTTGTTGATGACAACATGCTTTTTGGCTACCCGTCAGTCCAGGAAGCCTCCCGCTTCAAATCCTTGCTCAATGAATTCTCTGAGGCCTTAGGAACCAGCATCAATAATACCAAATTGCAGATCTTTTTCTTTCACACCCCGCCTATAGTGAAGCATGTTGTAGCTCGAATATTGGGTTTCCCCATAGACACTCTCCCTTCCAAGTACCTTGGAGCCGCCCTTATTGATTCGGCCATCAAGCACTCCTCTTGGCGCATCCTCATCGAGAAGCTTGAATCCCGTCTCAACCTCTGGATGCACAAAACGTTGAACATTGCAAGTCGTGTGGTGCTCATAAAAGCAATATTACAGGCAATGCCACTTTATTTATTCTTAATCCTTGCAGCGCCTAAGTGGGTAATAAAAAGAATAAGGTATCTACAGCGTAGCTTCCTCTGGGGGAATTCAGCTACAAATCGCAAATGGGCTCTGGTAAAATGGACCACAGCCTGTATGCTTAAAGAAAAAGGCGGCATTGGCCTAAGGGATCCCAATCACCTATCATGTGCGCCAAAATCTGGTGGCAATGGCTCTCTTCCCCTGATAAACCTTGGGTTGCCATTTGGACTGCCAAATACGCAAATCATAGACCTCAGGAGGAGCTCATCAGATTCACTCCCAATGCAAAAGATTCACTCATATGGAATGCTGCCAAGCAACACTTCTTGTTGATTCAGAAGCATAGTTTTTGCGAAGTAAGAAATGGTAGAACAGCTCGATTTTGGACGAATGCCTGGAACCAAATGCCACAGCTCAGCTCACCTGGGATAAGCTCAAACGAAGAAACTACCATGGCCCTTCTATATGTGTCAATTATAAATCCCAGGAGGAAACTCTCCAGCACCTTCTGGACTCATGCCCCTTAGCCAATCATTTGTGGGAGAAGGCAAGCTTCACATGTCAAAGAAGATGTAGAATGATGGACAATATCACAAACTCCTTACGTCATTGGCAAAAGAATCCCTACAAAAGTGAAATTCTCAACCATTTATGGAAGATGATTCCTGGGCTCCTCCTCTGGGGCATATGGAAAGAAAGGAACAAGCGCATATTCAAAGATCAAAGTTCCCCGTTAGAAATCATCTGGAGTAAGTTATGTATGAATCTCAAAGAGACTCTGATGCTCCACTCCTAGACTAAGGATGACCTTCCCACTCTAGATAATGAGAAAGCCATCTGGGCTAACTGGAACATGCAACTCGCTCAGGAATCTCACAATAAAGCCCCCTTTAAAAGCATCAACATAAAAAAGGACTCCTGGACAGCCCCTCCAAAGCACACCTTCAAGCTCAACTTTGATGGAGCCTCAAAGGGCAACCCTGGAATTGCAGGTTTCGGCGGAATTTTTAGAAATCACATAGGCTTTCCTCTTCTGGTTTACTTTGGAAACATAGGGTGGGACACCAATAACTCGGCTGAGTTGGAGGGTCTATGGCAAGGTCTCATCCTCTCATGGAAACACAACTTCCAACCCCTGGAGGTTGAAGGAGACTCCCTGATCCTAATTAACATGGCCAAGCAACTCCTAAATGGATCTCATGCGAGAAAATAGCCACTAGTTGGAGACTCGAAGCTAGACTGAAGGCCATAGAACAAGCACTTCTCAACAACAGGGCCATTACCTTCAATCATATTAAGAGGGAAGGAAACAAGGTCGCTGATCTCCTGGCCAATTTGAGTGTGGAAAATGAGCATACTCTAATCACAGGGACTCTAGACATAATATCGAATCATGATCAGGAACAGGAATGCAATATTTTGGTCCAAAGAGATGCTGCCCCCCCGAATGCAGGTGTATAAGGTTGCATTCAAGGTGATGGGACTGGAGTGGGCTGTGAACAGCTGCCACCTGCTAGCCATGTGCAGAGGAGCCGACTCCATGTGGAGTGAGGGTCATAACCAAGTGCGCATGAAATGGCTTAAAGGAATGCATCAGGGAAGCATTAATGCTCCGTTCACCTCTGCACATGATGTTTGGCTTTGGTTCTCGGCTCCCATGAATGCCACAGTTATGGCGAGAGCGTCTCAAGGCAGGGAAGGGCGCATTATATTCAGTTTCCACCATGGGTTTACTCTGTTGTTTCTTGTGCTGTATGGGTTGGGCTCTGGCTCAGCCAGCTCGAAGCCTCCGTCTATTTCCCCAACTCTCGCGGTTGTTTTGGGCACCCGTCCGTTTGTCTATGTGTATGGTCTTAGCCTGTCCGTTGGTCTATGTGTATGGTCTATTTCCCCGACTCTCGCGGCTGTTTCGGGCACCAGTTCTGCAATTTGCAAAGGGGCTTTGTTCTATCCTGTTGTCATGCCTCGGCTTCGACAGAGAATGCTCAGCCGCAGAGGCACCTCCCGGGGTGCGCCTTCCCGCCCTTCTTTCGGTGTTGCTACTTCTCATCAGTGCCATAGCCCTCACAATGGAAGAGAGAGCATTCTAAGGCCCAGCCAATTTCTGGAACCCAGCTCTCCAGGGTCCTTGTCCTCGCCCTCCTTCAGCTCAACAATTTTCACAGTCAATAGTCCACTGAACCGTCCTCGGTTCAGTGCCCATGTTTCTGTGCTTTTCATTGAGGAAGCCCAAGAAGAGGGCGAATCAAGCATTCAACGGGAGGACCAGGGTATAGTAACGACGCCAATGGCAGGTTCTTCGAGAGCTATGGAGACGCCGGCTAGCAACGTCAATGACGCAATGATGGAGCCTGTGCCCCCGGGTTCGACTGCGAATGAGGTGGTTCATGCTCAAGACTTGGTTGATGTTGGGTGGTGCAGGATTGTGGAGGAGGTTCTTGAAGCCTAATCCAAGCAATGCAGCTTCCTTTCAGGTTATGCGGCCCAACAGTGAGGGCATTTTGTCAATTCTGGAATTTTTTGTCTATGTTGTTGTGTCAAGGTCCTAGGTGACTGTTTTGTAAAGTTGTTTTTGACTCCTCTGGCTCCCCTGCGTGGGAATGCAAAATGGACTCCTCTGGCTCCCCTGCACAGGATTGCAAATTGGACTGGTTCAACCTCTCTGTTTCTGAACACTTCTCTGTTCCATGCTGCCTTTCCTATTGGACAGCTGGTTCTTTTTGCTCATCATGTTGTAAATGTAATCCTTTAATGTGAATAATAGAATAGACTTACTTGGAAAAAAAAAAAAAAAATCTTTAATTCACCTATATTCAATTTACACCCCTTGCTAGCATACCTGTTTGCTTCTCTATTGAAGCTTCTTAGGACATGGAAATATGTTTTGGATGAGATATCTTCCTCAATTTTCCTGATTCTTTTCATTATGTTCTTCATTTTAAGGTTAAGATTTTCATAATTATAGGTCATTAATTAATTTAGGATGTCATGTTCTTTAAACATAGTGTAAAATAACATTTTTAACACTTCTTTATCTTTACTTCAATATGAAACAAATAATTGTCATTAAAAAAAAAAATTAAACATCTCACAAAAAATCATACTTTTCAAATATAGATATAATTAAAAAATTACAAATTATGAAGAGTTTTTGTTGTTTGTTTAAAATCACATGTCAAATAGATATATTTATGGGGAAAAATTGAACCAAAAAAACAGTTATTTAAAATAACATTTTTTTAAGTTTTTAATGATTTTATATTAATATATAATAATAATAGGTTACATAAAATTAAAATATAAAAATTAAAAAATATTAATCACATCAATTAAATGAATACTTATAATTGTTTCTAAAAATTGAATTTGTTTTCCAATCATAACTTAAAATTAATCAACAATATCATATAAGCCAAATTAATATTAAGAATATTATCAATTATTCTTGAAATATAAAAGAATATATCTTATAAATATAACACCACATTAATTATTATTTTAATAAAAATAATATATTACTTATTCTTTGGAAAAACATCTTAAATAATGTTTAATACATATCAATTTAATAATTTTATTAATAACATTATTCATTCAACTGATATATATAATATTATATATATAGATATATATAATTTTTTCTTAAGAATTCTCATTGTTGGCCAATTTCCAAAAAACCTATTCTTTCCTTATTTATTAAATACTAGGGACAAAATAAAATAAGTTTGCTTTTTAGAACGAATTAGAGTACTTGTAGCTAAAAGGAAAATTAATCCCACTTCCTAAAATGTTGCAGAGGTTCGTCTATCAAACTATGATACTTCATCGAACTCCAGAATCATTCCTTCACAAAATACTTTTAAAATATAAATTATTAACCATCATTCATTCTCCAACAATCTAATGAATCTTCAATTATCTAATAATATCGATCCCAAATTAAATATAAACCATACGACCAACAAATCTGCTTTAATTAATAACACTATTGAAATCATTAATTTTAATAACAACCATACACCCTCAACACATTTGCAGAATCGATATCAACTATCCATCCAATAGAAATTTCTCCTTACTCCCATGCGTTATTCTCCCTTCACCAAGTTACTCAACCCCCATCAAATTTCAGGAATGCAAAACTAGGTGTGATAATCCAACCAATATCGTTGCAATTAGTTATCAAACCTCGTTTGCAATAACGCATTCGGTTAATTTACGTACAAATAACATTAATAACAAGTCTCCATCCACCATTATGTTGTCTTCCCATCCCCATGTTACGCACCCTCCTATTAACGATTTGGGTGTTTCTCTCGATGTAAGCAGCAACATTCAACAATTCATGCATAATCTAACACGCTCTCCCTATCTTTCACATGAGTCTCCTTCATTCAATTTTGAACATGTTCATCCTTTTAATGCTAAACCGCCCCTTCCTTTAACTAATTCATCAAACCTAATTATCAGTTTGTCTAACCTCCATTTAAATGAACCAATTATTAATCTTCTAAATAGAGGATTGAAATTTTCCATGACTCCCAAGAAAATTCCAATAGAAGATATCCTTTGTCACATAGAATATGGCATTAAAGACATGTTTGATTATACCAAAGAGAAAATTAGGCAAGATTGCTCCATTATACTTCGAAAATCTAAACCCCCTAGAAGCAATATTAGCAAAGATGGATACCTTGCTCTAAAATCCTTAAAATCTAACCCTAGCATTGTAGTATTAAAAGTAGACAAGGGAGGAGATACAACCATAATGAATAGAAAAGATTACAATGATAAAATGATAGATCATCTCAACAACAGTGGGTGCTACAAAAAGTTAAATAAAAATCCTTTAAATAAAATTAGAAAAGAAGTTTGCAGCTCAATCAAAGCTAGCAACATTCATGATAATAAGACCCTAATTGAAATTTTTCCTTATACCCCTAGAATTTATGGTGTTCCTAAGATACATAAATATGGGATTCCAATTAGACCTATAGTAAATAGTATTGGTGGACCCACATATCATCTTGTCAAATATCTTGCCAAAAGACTAAAATCCTTGGTTGGTAACACTGAATCATTTGTCAAATATTCCACCCATTTTATCAAGGAAATCAAGAATATTAAGCTTGATAAAAAGGAAATTTTAGATGTATCGAGAGAGGGATTTATGGACATAGTGGCTCATGTTTGGTCGCAACAAGTTGAAGGATCCCCTAGCTTTGCGTGGGAACATAAACTCAAACACACTAAGTCTTCTTTAAAAGCCTAGGCAAAAGAAAAACCCCTTCCCACTCCAATGACCTATAGACATAAGGCAGTGCAGGCCCTAGTTGAGATTCAGTTAGGTATGGGAGGATCTGAAATCACCAAACCTCAGCTTCTCATCGAACAGAACGCCCAGTTCAACTCTTTGCTTTCCTTTCGATAGGAAGGGGAATATTGGCGCCTGAAGTCTCGTAGCGTATGGCTCCAAGCCGGAGATAGAAACACAACTTTCTTTCACAGACAATGCAGAGCCCGTCTCTCTCAGAATCACATTTTATAAATATCCAATAGGGATGGGGAAATCATCAAAGGACAGACTCTCTTAAAACATGCAGCCACAACCCATTTTAAGCATTTGTTCCAGGAGGAGGGTACCTCCGATGAATATCTGGCTGCAGAATTTTTGTCAAACATCCCCTCTCTTGTCTCTGCAGATGTAAATGTTGTGTTAATAATGCCTTTTTCTGAAAAAGAGATCGTTGAAGTCATTTGGTCAATGCAATCGGATAAAGCACCTAGACCGGACAGTTTCACCATCCATTTCTATAGAGCTTGCTGGAATGTAATAAAATTTGATCTTCTCAGAATGGTAAAAGACTTCCAAAAGAAAGCCAAACTGGGAGGGTGCACCAATTCCACCTTCCTCACCCTAATCCCGAAAGAAGTTAATCTTGAGACTTTTGACAGGTTCCGACCAATCTCTCTTTGCAATGCCTCCTATAAGATCCTTGCCAAACTCTTAGCCAATAGACTCAAGCCTCTATTAGGGAACCTGATCTCCCCTCTGCAGGGCAGTTTCATTAATGGAAGACACCTCATAGACAATGTGATCCAAGTGTAAGAAGCCCTCCACTCTATCCTCTTAGCCAATAGACTCAAGCCTCTATTAGGGAACCTGATCTCCCCTCTGCAGGGCAGTTTCATTAATGGAAGACACCTCATAGACAATGTGATCCAAGTGTAAGAATCCCTCCACTTTATCCACACACGAAAGGAAAAAGGCATGCTCATCAAGTTGGATATGACAAGTGCTTTTGACTGGATTAATCTTTCTTTTCTCTATAAAATCCTCCTCTCCTTCGGTTTTAGTGCTGAATTTGTCAATTTGATAAAATCCTGCACTCACAGACCTTGAATAGCCCCCCTAGTCAATGGCAAACCTTCTGACTTCTTTCAAGCTTCTAGAGGGCTCCACCAAGGATGCCCATTGTCTTCCTTTCTTTATATCTTGTTGGCAGAATCCCTGAGCAGAAAGCTGACAGCGGAAAACGAAGTAGGCAATATTCCAGGAATTAAGGCAGCAAGAGGGGTGGATCCTATAAACCACATCCTCTTTGCAGATGACTCTCTCCTATTGGGAGGGGCCTCGATTAAGATAGCAAAGGCTTTCAAAGAAATCGTCCAACACTTCTGCTTAATCTCAGGAGCCTTAATCAATAAAAGAAAAAGTGTGATTTATGGTTGGAATGTAGATCACTCATCTATTCTTTGAATTTCCTACATTTTGGGATTCCTTGGGTATGACAAATGGGAAAAGATCAAATGTCTAGGCCTTCCCTTAACCTTGGGACCAAGCCCTCCATCCCTTTGGACTGAAGTAATAAGCAAGATAAAAGCAAAAATATCATATTGAGGAGGCCAATGGCTAACAAAGGTAGGAAAGTTGGTTTTGATAAAGGCAGTTCTCTCCGCCCTTCCCATTTTCTAGTCTTCCCTCCTGCTAGCTCCTAAGTCTATCACGGGACATATCTCCAAACTCCTTCGGGACTTCCTATGGAATGGGGGCAAGGCAACCAGAGCAAGCTACATCTGGTGAGATGGGATATCCTTAATAGACCACTCCAGCAAGGTGGGTTGCAGATATGGGATCCAGGATTAGAAAATCTGGCCCTCGAAGGAAAAATCATATGGCAATTGTATGAAGATAAAAATCATCCAGTCAACAACATCCTCTGGAAGAAATACCTTAAGGGAGGCTCCTTGAGAAACCTCTCAACAGCTTCTACTCTAACAGGAACAACAATATGGAATTTAGTCAGAAGAAGTATCGACCATATTCAGCAGCGTTTATACAAAATTCTAGGCAATGGTCATAGAACATTACTGTGGGAGGATACCATTCAAGGGAATGCCCCATTGGCCACCCTTAATGCCTGTAACGATCTAAAGATTTGGCTAGTGAACAAGGACCTCCTCTGGCTTGCAGACATATGCTCTTGGGACATAAAAGGGAATTGGGCAGGTTGGAATTTTCCAGGGGTTCTTGACCCTCTGGAAACACAAAAAAAATTGCTTTGTGCAGCTCTCTCTGGCCTCACCCCTGTCCATCATTCATCTAAAGATAAATGGGGGTGGGGAAAAACCGGAACTTACATAACAGCTCAAGAATTCTCCTCTCTACAAGCTACACACGCATCATTACTGACACCAAAGCTCTGGAATTCAGTCTGGTCTCCCTTCTTCCTTCCAAAAGTGAATTTCTTCACTTGGGTACTCATCCATAAAAAGGCACTAACAGGAGAAAATCTGAACAAAAGAGGGTTCTCGGCCCCTTTAGATGTTGTTTATGCACTTCTGTTATCGAAACCTCTGACCACTTATTGGTTGACTGTGTTTTCATGCAAAAAGTCTGGAAGATGGTCCTCCATGGACTCAGAGTACCCACCCCCTTCCAGATATCAGTTGTTTCTCTCTACACCTCCTAGGTAGAGCAAAACCCTGAGAAAATAACTAAAAACACAGGTTGGAAAAACATTTGGCAAGCTATTCCAAAATGTCTTTGGTGGAAAGTGTGGTTGGCTTGAAATGAGTATATCTTCAACAACAGGCTCCCAAATTCAGTGGAAGTGGCAGCCAAAGTAAAAGCTCTCTTGTTGGAAATAATAAATAATTCAAATTATGCCTTTACTCTTACTGCAGAAGTCTCTGCGTGGCTAGGACCCTGCGTGTTAGGAGAAAGGAAAGAATCAATCAGCAAACCGATAAAAGCTCCTACTTGGCGCTTTCGTCTCACTGAAGGTGACTTTCTTACGTGGTGGCAGGGGACCTCAAAAGCCACTATTTTCTTTGATGGAGCGTCCAAGGGGAATCTAAGCACTGTAGGAGCAGGAGGATTGATTCTTTCCCCAGATAGATTGAATAAAACCAGCTACAGTTGGGACCTAGGCATAAGCTCGAACAACCAAGCAGAGAGTTGTAGCCTCTTAAAAGCTTTCTAGATTGCTAAGGAGTTAGGTTATAAAATAATCCAAATATTCAGAGATTCGCAGATACCGATTAATCTCTTAAACTCCGAAGATTATTTTCATAACCCAGATTTAAACAAAACCTTGCATAGAATTCAAAATTCATTGAAATACTTTGACACAATAGAATCATACCATATTCTACGGGATTTAAGCAAGCAAGCAGATTTGTTGCAAATAAAGGTTGTCTGCTATCTCAAGGAAAACTTAGTATAAATGGAGGAACCTGCGTGATGCATCCTTTGCCTTAGACAATCTACAGAAGGAGATCGGCATTCATTGGCCCCACTATGGCAAAAGGAATAGCAACCAGAAAGAATGGCAACAGAAGGAACAATACCAGAAGGAACATCAAGTAGAAGGAACAACAGCAAAACAAGCTGCACCCAAAGGGACAGCAGGTTGAAGGAACAGCAACATAAGGAACAACGAGCAGATGAAGGAACAACAATAGAGGGAACAACAACAAGAAGGAACAGCAGCAGAAGGAACTACACCAAAAGGAATTGCACCAGAAGGAACAACACAAGAATGAATAACAAGCAGAAGGAACAACATCCGAAGGAACTGCAGGCCGATGGAACAACAATATAAGGAACAGCAAGCAGATGAAGGAACAACAGTGGCGGGAACAACAACCAGAAGGAACAACAAGCAAAAGGAAGAACAACAGAAGGAACAACTTCCGAAGGAACAGTAGTGGAAGTAACAACAAGGAGGATGAACATCAACAGAAGGAACAACAAACTTAAGGAACAGCCTAATGAAAACACAAGGAAAATGCCATAAAATATGCTCTACAAGAGACAATACGCAAGATAGAAAACATGAAAATCCAAAGAATCCAATGAATATTAGAAGATAAGCATAGGAGAAGGGACTACGTCCTCATCTCATTCACATTGCTCAGTTTGTAAAAGCTGTTGTCGATTGTAATAGGAGCATGCTCTACTTTTGGCAATAAATATACTAATCATTCTTGTTAAAAAAAAAAGAAGAAAATATTAGTTAGTTTTGATGTCACTTCACTATACACCAATCTCCCTATTGATGGAGCTATGGAGGTTGTCTATAAAATAATCGATCCTGACACTTCAAAACTAATTGAAATTTGCCTCAAATCTACTTTCTTTAGTTTCATGAGTGAGGTATATGAGAAAACTTGCGGAGTAGCAATGGGCTCTCCTCTATCCCCCATTATTTTCAATTTATTCATGGAATATTTTGAAACCAAAGCCCTAAAAAGTGCACCCTTAAAACCCAAATTATGGAAAAGATTTGTGGACGACACCTTCATAAGATCGCCACATGGGCATGAAAATTTAGAAACTTTTAACAACATTTAAACAATCTCTCTTCATCAATAAAATCCACTATGGAAGTAGAAGTCAATGATAGCCTTCCTTTTCTTGACATCCTCATCACCGGAAATTCAGATGGTTCCATATCTCACCAAGTTTACCGGAAAAAGCCCCATACAGAACAATATCTTCATCCCACTTCTCACTGTCATCCCAACAAAAAATTAGGGATTCTAAACACTTTTGCAACAAGAGTTGTTCGTATCTCTAATAAAGAACACTTAGAAATGGACAAAGCACATCTTATAAATGTGTTCATGAAAAATAGATACAAAAGACAGTAAGCCACCAATGCTCTTAGTAATGCTAATAAAGAAACTTGTCATAAAAATAAAAAATTGGATAACTTTAATGGAAAAGTGAACCTTCCATATATTCTTGGGACCATTGATAAAATTGTCCATATCCTAAAAAAACATAAAATCATGACTACCTTCTTTAAATACCATCCACAGTTGCCTCAATTCAGTTAATGATCTCATTGACCCTAAATGCCAAAAAGACATTTATTTGATTCCATTTTCTTATGGAATTCCATATGTTGTGGAGACTAGACGATCCATCAATACTCGTATCCTAGAGCATTCAGTTGACATAAAACATGATCAATCAAAAAAATTTGCACTAGCATAGCATTCCGACAAAAACAAACATCATATTTGCATTAAGAAAACCTGCATCCTTGCTAAAATTGGCCACTACTTACATAAATTTTTAGAGAGGTCATTGAAATCAATAAACACCCGAAAAACCTCAATAGGGATGAAGGATGGATCATAAGTGAGAATTGGGTTCCCACATTAACATGTAAATCCATATCTTCTTGAACCTCTTCACCTAAGTCTCATTAACCATTAATTATCCCCTTAGATTTAATTAAGTTAATATTATTTCTTTCATTATTTAACACAAAACATAATTAATAATAGATATACTAAGTATTTTAATATTTTTAATATTAAAAATGTATTAATTATTCTTAAAATATAAAAGAAGATATTAATTATTCTTATAATATAAAAACATATTAATTCATTTTTTTGAATAATATATTAATCCATATTTGAATAAAGTCTTAATTAATGTTTATACATATCAATTTAATAATTTTATTAATAATCATTATCTATATCTTTATCTATATATTATATATATATATATATATATTAATATAATTTAATATATATTTATATATTCATATTCTTAAGAATTTTCATTGTTGGCCAATTTCTAGAAAACTTATTTTTTTTCCTATTTATTAGATATTAGGATTTAATCAGTGTTTTATATTCTTTTGTATTCTAAAGATGAACCACAGATGTGGGTTCAAAACATTATTATCCAAATTAACATGAATGTGATGAATCCGGAAAATCAATTGGAACGAACTTCAATATCATTTTCTTTCTTTATATTTTGTTCTATTGGGTCATTTTCCTCTTCCTTTAGATCTTTGATGTCCACAAATCTCCCAAAGTATTATTTTCCTCAAGCTAACTTGCATTGCATCTTGAAGAACTTTAATAGTATTAATTCTTTAATTAATAAAATTACATTGTAGTGGGTCATTTTCAATGTCTAGGCAATTTCTTCCTTTTTGTAAGAAACATGCTAGTATTGTGCCTAATCACCAAGTACAAAAGAAATAATCAAGTAAATTAGTATGAAAACATATAAATTAAAAAATAATAAATATTGAAGTTCAATTTCGTATCATAAATCTTACATGAACCTGAGAACAAATCCAAAACCCAATCTCTTTCATTCGAACATGAATACAAAAGATAATTAATTAGTGCTTGTGGCTTTTGCTAAATGTTAACAATATCTCCTTTCAAATATTTTTCCTCGTATGTTATTACCACAACATTATAAGCCATTACTTGTCCATGACTCTTTTCATCTATTTCATTTAGAAGAATAGATTTATAAGCATCATTTTTGTCCAAGATTCAACATGTACCATCGTAATATCACGTGTTATTGGTTGACCTATGGAGCTAATAAGATTGACTTTTTACTATAACATGAAATAGTAAAAATTAAGTTAATTTGTACATAAATAAAATTTATTTTTAAAATTAATATAAACACACAATTAAATGTCTTACCATAAAAGTTGCATCCTTAAGTACGGTTTTTTCTCGAAGCTTGATAGTATGTAATGTCCCTCTTCGAATGATTACTCCAAGAGAATGAGTCAGTAGCCTATTTGATTCTAGTAGACTATAGTTGGTCAAAAAGGAGATTAATTAATTTAATTATTCAAATTTCATTTGTGTGAAAAAGTAACATGTGAAGGTGATATTTGTTTAGTCAAAAAAGGGGAAAAGGAAATAAATAATTATTAAAAAAAAAAAAAAAAAAAAAAAATTTATAAAAGAGACGCCTATGTTATATTTATGACATATGGTATAAACCCATGGTATTTTGATGATAAAAGAGAAATTGGAGCTCACTCTTTCCGCATGCATAATAATTTTCCTAATATTGATTTGGATATCTCTTGTGGCTTATGAATGCTAAGGGTGAAACCCTTGAGCGAATTGGTTTCAATGGTGAAACAAATCCACCCTAGTTGATTAGAAGTACATATTACTCAAATGTTTCATCAATATTTATCACTAAAGATTCATCCCATCGCCAGGTCATGGGTATAGCTATAGATCATGGTATTTTTGGAGGTTTTATTTTCTAGCTACAATTTGTGTGAGCAAAAGGGGGTTGATTCACCCATTTCTAGATCGTGGGCTCACTCAAGGAGATTGTACCTATTATTATGAGAAAGTTGAGGGTATTTTTTGTGGACAGCTTCAACCCAAATTTTTGTTGTTCTATCCAACACCATTTTTTTCTTAGCATCAAAAGGGAGGGTTGAACTAGCCATAAAATATGCTCCAATATTATAATTTATAGCAACGTAAGGGGACATTTCAACATTGTCATCATCTATTATTTTGCTAGAAAATAGTGTCAATAGCCATGGTTGTTTATGGGTTTCCAAAAACCTATTTTGGTAAAATCAAAAGGTAAAAAAGCCGAGAATATATTGGTTGAGTTTGTTTTCTATGGTATTTTTGCTTGTGGTATGATGGTTGAGTTATTTGTTTAGCAAGAAGGGATTTTATAGTGACATTTTTATAAACAAATATGTTATATTAGTTGAATTTATTTATTGTGATATTTTATTTTTGATATATTGGTTGAGTTGCTTGTCTAGAAAGAGGGGATTTTACAATGGTATCGAAGCAAGGTTTTTCCTATCATCCTGTGAGTGCATGTTATCTTGATGTCTCTAAATGGAAATGAATACATCACCTATAGTGAATAGAGAAAGGGTGATAACAATCTTCATTCAAAATTAGAAGAAGAGGAAAACATGAGGGATAGGAATGAACAACCCAAGGGAAGCACTATGAATATTCTATATTACCTTACAAGGGGGTAGCAACAATCGGTTCAACTTATCACCCAAATTATAACAAATAATCAAGGGAACCAAAACAATGTTGGCAGCAATGGCTCAAGAGGGTCAAATGGTAACAATGGGAACCATGTTGAAGGGAGAAACACCCATATCCTCGTTTAGAATAACCCTGGGACAATGAGTAGAGAAATTCCTAGACCTCTCTTACTTCAGTTTTTGGAAGAATGGTCAACAAGAAATCAGGGACAACAAATACAAGGTGAAGGGTTCCTTGATTATTTTAGGGAGTATCAAGCTCTTGGTGAAGAATTTCATGCAACCATGTCCTTATAGTATTTTTGAACCATTAAATATGGGGAAAAGCCAAGAGAGTACAACAAGGGCTCACAAAATTATGATCCCCATCGAAGTTAGGGAAATTGTCCATCCTTTCCTTTCATGGTTCATGCAAATGCACTTGCAGGGCATGGGCTCAAAATTTTGACACATATTTATAAACCATCCATATTTTGGAGACAAAGGCCATAAAATTTGCTACATTTCATTTGGAAGGAGAGGCTTATGAGTGGTATCATGGGTTAGACACCTTGGAGCATGCTAGAATTACCTCATACTTGGACTTCACATAGAGATTAATTGCCTAATTTGATAAGAAGGACCCAAAGATACATTCAAAGAGTTGGCATAGGTCAAATACACATCTACAACATATGCTTACATTTCAAAATCTCAAAGGTTCACAGTCATGGTGTTAGATGTGTCAAAGCAAAAATTGATTATGATATTCATTAAAGGTTTATTTGAAACCTATGTGGTTGGGTCAATGCCTTCAAACTAGAATATCTATAGGATGTTATCACCAGAACCCAAGACATGGAGGAAGCAATACCAAAGAATAAATTTTATCCCAAACCCTTCATCCTTAGAAAAAGAAGACAAGAATCCCTTCCATAAGGAGTGCACTAGGAAAGACAAATTGGATGATGAAACTCATAAGGAATAGAGAAGGAAGAAAATCTACTTTAGTTGTAAGGAGCCTTGGGAACTTTGTCACAGGTGAATGGGGAAGGTAAAAGTACATTACATAGAGGTGATCTCAATTAGTGATGGGAAGGAGGAGGTAGGGTAGGCTTGAGGCAATGATCCTAGCAGTATAGATGATGAGTAGCCACATGTGGAGACTAAGGGTGGAAGTATAGTCACTCTATAAAGAGACCCTAGATATCACACTTTCAGGGTTAGAGAAGGAGTACATGGATGCCATGCCACTTCCTTGATTAATGGTGGGGAAACCTACAACTTCATTGACACATATTTGGTAGCTGACACTGTTGGAAAATGCAAGTAGTTTTGATCTTCATAAGTGTCATTGTACTCATTTCATTACGTATATATTATGTCACAAACAAAATAAGAAAGAAAAATATTATATTTAAGCATGGGTTTCATGCTCTATTTTTATTGGTCATCTAGGTAATGGATGCATTTCATGCTCCTAGGGTTTGTACAGTCAAAATAATATTTTTCTTGAGTCAAAAAAGTATTTATCATTTGTATAAGACTCTATTGGGAAAGTTGGGCAAGTTGTAACATGTAAAAGACATTATTTTGAGTCTGGAATGTCAAAATAAGCCTCCAAGCACAAGTCAGCCCTACCTATGAGAAGTTGTCCTAGAAGAGGCTATTCGACCTCATGAGAAGGCTATATAAAGGAGGCAAGTCTAAATCATTTGGACACACTTTTGGAGTTCGATCTCAAGCAAGAAGACGAAGAATGAAAAAAGTTCTAGAAGAAGGAAGCATTCTAAGAAGAAATTGAAATCATGAATTTTGTGATCATTCTCTCACACATGTGTGAAGGAATTATGGTTTTTACAATTGTTACAGGGTTGAGAGTTGCAGATCTGAAATGCGGGACGAAATATTTTTCAAAGAAAATTTGAAGGGTTTGATTAAGTTGACCTTGACTCACTAAAGGAGATCTCTTGGAAGGTCGACATGTGCAAAGAAATTAGGGTTTCTACAATTATTGTAGGGTAAGAGATTGTAGGGAAAATTGCAAATTGGAATTGTAGGACCAAAATTTTTTACTAAAGCAGAATCTTTGAAGTTTGACTTTCGTTGACCTTGTTGACTTGAGCTTGTTTGAGGGAGCATTTCTTGGAGGGTTGAGTTGGTGCTTATAAGAGGTCTTGAATTTAGTCTCAAGGTATTGGAATTCTCATTTGAACTAATTTTATAAGAATAAATGAGATTATATATGGGTTTTCCCCTTGGAGTGGTTTTACCCTAGCTGGGAGCCTATATATTGCGTCCTCTATATTTTATGGTATTCATGGTTTATGTTCTTGATAATTATTTGATGAAAAGAATCTAATAAAGAACAATAAGAAATTAACTAAAGTTCACAAAAAATTGTTAAGGAAAGGATATTTATTTAAATAGCTTCCCTACTAAATTCTCCAACATGGTATCAGAGCTAAGGTGAAGCAAGAGAAGGCAACTTGAATATCATCTTGTTGACATAATAGAAGGTTGCTTGTCAAAATAAATCATTTGCTAAAGGACACAAGTAAGGGATTAAGGATGAATAACTCATAATCTTAAGAAGGATCAATCTCTCATTGAAGGAAAGGAAGCATCAAAGAATATTGGGATCATCGTCCACTCTCTGAAGTTGCTTGAAGACACTATTGTTGAAGACATACTAGAATTCATCATTATAGGGCATCTTTGAAGTCTCTTTGAAGGTCATGAAAGCATCAATATATTTGGATATATCATCAAGAATGACACTCGTTTGGCAAGTAAGTATCATTTTGTGATGTTACAGGCCTTAATCTACAGATCAAATGGATACATTTTGTAAGGAAATCAACAAGCTCATTGGATCAGCAAAATTCCTAGGATGGAGGAAGAGGATTGATTTGGTGCTCACAAAAATGAGGTCATGGAATATGTTCTTTGTGAAGTTACTCAACCAGACAAAGAGAAGACTCAAGAATTAGCAAGATACAAGAAAGGAAAAGTGAAGAGACATATGGTTCTTATTGAATCCATAAAAGATCATTTCATTCCCTTTGTTGCTAATTTGAAGTCATATAAAGCAATATTTGATAAGTTTGTGAAGTTTTACTCTATAAGTACATGAGGTTAGAAGATATCCTTGAGGAATCAACTGTATAAAATAAGGAATTATAAGGATGAAGACATGGCTACTTATCTTATGAAGATCTCACAAATAAGGGACTAGTTGCAAGGGCTTGGGGAAGTCGTTTCTGATTCATAAATGACTACTTATGTGTTAAATGCTTTGTCACCTTATTGGATAAAGTTTGCAACTAGTGCCTACTCAAGAAAGGATACTAATCCTTTTGATGAACTATGTGATCAATGTATATTGGAAGAAACAAGGATAAAGGCAAAGGATGACACTGAATCAAATGAAAAAGTCTCAAGTTTTTGTTGTAAAGTCCAAGAAGAACAAGAAAGGGAAGTTTGGAAAGTCCAAAGGAAAATAAGATATGTCCAAGATACAATGATTTGCATGCAACGAGTATGGAAATTTCAAGAGGGATTGTCCAAACAAGAAAAACAACAAAAGGAAGGAAAGGAGTGAAGCTCACATAGCTGAAGAAAAGGGATAACCTAAGAAGAAACCGAAAGGAGAATACCCAAGGATATTTACTATTGAAGGAAACTTCATCTCGATTAGGCTCATTTTCAATTTGTCTCTCTTATTAGAAAGTAGAAAGTAGAGTAGCATGCATCATTGCATTCTCTAGAAGAGTTATGGTTTTTGTAAAGCATGGCATCATAGAAAGAAGCATATGATAGTAGAAATATAATATACATGAGCAAATTGCATTGGAAGGAATCATATAGCTTACAATAATGAAAATATTGATAATATTGCACATTATAGTTCATCCAAGGCATTTATAACATAATTATAGAGGTTCCTGGATGCGGGTGATTGACAGGCAGAAAGGTACGTTGGAGGCACGCAAGATGGGCAAGTGGCAGCCCAACTGCGCCAAGTGGAAGCGTCATGGGCTGGTTAGCTAGCCTCGTACATACCCATTTATGGCAGCATTAACATAGCCTGCCCTGTTTTTGGTTCTTGGCGCGATGGCGCTCAGTTTAATCCGCATAGCTGTTGTTCCGGGCAACTCTCCGAGAGATAGCTCGTCCACCTACTTCCCATCGACTCAAGTGCATGCTGTAAGTTCTTCCTTGTTGGTCTGTTTCTGCTGGGCTATATGCGCTTTCACCATATCCGGCCTCCATTTAGCTCTGGTTCTTGATACTCACAGCTTTTCTCGGGCTCTGTCTTCGGCTCTCTCTGCGCACACGCCCCTCAGTCGTTTCTCTACCCCCCCTCCTCCGTTTATCAGTCCAAATCCCATTAAAATGCCACGAGAAAGGTTGAGAATGGTAAGCAGGCACGACGGTTCACATGGACAAGCCACCCACCAGCACTCCTCCACCACTCTGGACCCCTTTGAGGATGCGTCAGTCTATCCTGCCACCAGAAGTGGCAGAGGCAGGGGAAGGGGGCAAGCTAGAGGCAGAGCCTGTATGCATCACGTGCATCCCACAGCCCACTTCCGAATTCCATGTTCTCTGGAAAATTCCTCCTTCATCGTCTTTGTGACAATTGACCAAATGTGAGAATGCCATGGGTTCAGGATCTGTTCAACATGGGGCTCCTGCGGAACAGAGGTTGGCAAGTCAAATTGCCACCCCATGTCATGTCACCGGAGGCATGCCTACTATATACACTGAAGCCAATGTTGGCCCAAGTGAGCCTGCGAGAGGAGAGCCTTCAAGCTCTATTGTCCATTCTTCTGAATCCATGGACTCAGGTCAATTTGGATGCCTAATTGTGGAGGAACAACCGTCAACCTCAGATGAAGATTGAACCAGTCAGCGCCTCTGGTTTTTTTTGGTTCAACCTCCGAAGACAAAGCTCACCTCCTCTTCGACGTTCAGTGTTCATGCCTGGTTCAGGCTTTTGTCCATGATACAGGTTGGGGTTTGTTTATGTTTCTGTTTATGTTAAAATCGGTCCTTGAAACAGCAGTGTTTAACTCAGTCCGGTATCGTTGTACGGGTCAGTTTTTCGAGTCTTTCTGGAATGTTCAATGTTCCTTGAAACTAATTTCTCTGATGTAAGTCTTTTTCCGGTTCCACAGTTAGGATGTCAAGGTTTTTTTTGCACTAAGCCAACTTCATGGCTTGAACTCTCGAGGCAATGGCCTCGCTGTAACTTTTTTGTATGAATATAGGAGTGGACCAATTGAGAAAAAAAAAACATAATTTTAGAGGTAGTAAATATGTAAAGAAGGATCACCAAAATCCTCCAATAAGAACCATAATTTAGGAAGGTTCTTGGAAGAAGACCTATGACATGACTGGTATGTATTCCATATAGTATGGAAAAAATAGGCCAGGAGAATCAAGGTATGTAGATAGTTGAATGATAATTTGAAAGGAAAATTTGAAGTCTTTCTACTCTTAAGTAAGGAAATTTTATCTTTGATAAGGATGGAAGCAATATCATTCAAAGAAAGAATGGCTAGATGATTGTACAGAAGAAAATACTTTCTAGCGATTACTTGATACTTGGAAGCAGAAGTTTGGTTTGCTTTGGAATGTTTAAAGATCAAAGAATCTCCAGAAAAACAACATGGCATAAATCAACATCAAAGTATGGTCTCCTAAAGAAAGAGAGAAAGTTGATGACAACAACTCCAAGGAAGAAGAAATTATAGCTTGTTAATCAATTTATGGGAACCTTGATTACAAGTGATTAGCATGGAGAAGGATATTTGTTAAAATATGAAGATAGACCATGTGGAAGGATGTTGATTCTAAGCAGGCCATCAAATTGAAGTAATTTTAATAATGATGTCTTGGTTTTGGTTATCTAGTTGATATATGTTTTTTCCACCTAGAGGGATATTTCAGAAATGCATAATAAGTTGTTGAGCCCCAAAACTACCTCTCTTCCAAGAATTTTCTTAAACCATTTCTCTTCTATTTTCCCATGTCAGTGCATCCTAAGCTATCAAAAGTTGTTACATGTTGATTTGAGGAGTGTATTTGAGTGATTTTCAAATTATATCATTGTGTGTGCTATTTGATCTAGGTTTTGTTTATCAGCTACGAAATGTAGCCACTTTCCACAGCTAACTGGCAATTCCGCAGCCATTTCCATTGTTTTGTAGGTTACAGGTGTCAGTAGGAGGAATGAGATACATGGGCAGCTCAGGAATTGTCCACACATGGATGAGGTCCTATTTACTTAGCCAGATTTGGAAGGAACGATTCCGGTCAAAGGGAGGTCAATGGAGAGTTCTATGCCAACTAGAACTCTGTTCCTGCACATAAAAGAAGGCCGAAGCCATTCCTAAACTCGTGGATCCATTTCTGCCACCTGCATGCCATCTACATAATGCAATCTAACATCCACCTTGCATAGATTTATGGCTCATTGCAAGCAAGAAGCTGAATCCTCGAATTTTGGCCTATTCACGTGTCCATAATTGAAGAAATTCCTCTGAGATACAGCTATCCATTTTCTCTATAAATATAAGTGTTTGCAACACAGATAGGATGTTCTTGATATTGTTGTTATAGTGTTATTTTTTTGTTCTATAACTGAGAGACATATTACTCTGTTTCATAATATTAAACTATGTTTTTCACATGGTTGTTTGAGCATGTTTTGAAGTAACAGCGTACTAGTCCAAAGCTAGGCAGAGGGCCCCTACGTAGCTGAGGTCCTTCTTTTTTTTTGTATAGTTTTCACAAATATTTTCTCTCATTCAAATTATACATTTCTCATGTTTTTCTTATGATCTTAATCATTCTAATCTTTTACATGTTTTTGCAACTTGTCACATTTCTTACTAACACTGATAGGTGCACTTCAGAATAGATCTTTAAGTATGGTTATGCTCGAGCTTCTTAGTGTAATTTTTGCATCAAGTGGTGTTATTGAGACTTACTTCCTCTGCTGAACTTTAGCTTTCAATTTCAGTTGTTTATGCTTTTACTTAGTGAGATTTGTTTATTGTTCAAGATAGTTTAGATGTCAGTTCTTCATGCTATATGAGGATATTTCCGGAGCCTTTAGCTTAACCCCGTTTTAGAAGTTAATTGGTGATATATTGTGATTATAAGTGAAGTAATTGACTTTGCTTTCATTATTATGTAAGTAGATAGTTTAGATGTCAGTTCTTTCATGCTATATGAAGATATTTCCGGAGCCTTTAGCTTAACCCCGTTTTAGAAGTTAATTGGCAAAATATTGTAATCATAGATGAAGTAATTGACTTTGCTTTCATTAATGTGCAATTAGATAATTTAGATGTCATTCCTTCATTCCATATGATGATATTTCCGGAGCCTTTAGGTTAACCTCATTTTAGAAGTTAATTGGCGAAATGTTGTGATTATGGATGAAATTATTGACTAGTTTCCAGTTTCTTTACTTTCTGGTTTGAGTTGCAGCAATTTATTAGATTTCAATTTTGAAATTAGGATGGACAAAAAAGATAGTAATCTCATTTTCATTACTTCATCTGTAGTTTGGTTTATGTAGTTGCATGTTTACACTCTTATTCAAGTTCTGATTTTGTAGACAACATGTTTTAAGATCTCTTAAGTTCAAAGTCTGGGAATTATCACAAAAAGCAAGAGGATAAACCTTGTCTTCAATTCTACACCCACACTTGATCTTTAAAATTATTCTTAAACTCTTTCTTTAACAATAGATTAGGATTTCCATTGCATTAAACCACTTTAGGAGACCAATAGAACAAAACCCCAAAACAAGATAAAACTGAAAACAGTGAGGTAAGAAAAGGGTTGTCTAGCACATACAGTGCACTACACTTCATCAGGTTACGACTCCCAGATTGATAACTTACATAGAAATTTAGGACATACTAAATTGACTAAACATTTTGGCACCGTTTTCGGTGAAGTGTAACTAGGTAGCCTATCTCTTACATTAAAAAAAAAAGGAAAATTAATAATTTCTTGAGTACGATCTCCTCTTGCACCTTGTGTGATCGGGAGGATCAGAAAAAAGAATTAATAGTCCAATAATTTCTTGAGTATACTCTTCTCTTGCACCTAGTGTGATTGGAGGATCAAAAAAAGGATTATTAGCCCAATTAAAATCACCAAAAAAAAAGACATGCATAGAGAAAGAGATTCTAGGGGATGGTTTATAGCTAGGGGAAAAAGTTTGATTTTTACAGCTCTAACTACTTTAAGGAATAGAAAAGAAACACCTCCATCCCAGACTCATACTCCCAGCCTTAGGATTCCTCGAATTCAAGGGGCAGCAACTGAATTAGAAGATTCTCCCACTCCATCTACTAAATCTGACCTAGGAGAAGAACCCTTCTTCACCTCCATAGGGGAGCCTATTGCAGTTGAAGAAGTAGAATTACCTAGATAAGAAGAGGAGGTAGAAACTCTCTCTCATCAGCCATTAATAGAAGAGCCAGAAGAGTCTGAGGAAACTATCATGGCAGAAGAAGAGCAAGATGGAGAATTTTCACTATTTGGAGGAAGGGGTAGAGGCAGAGGTAGAGGAAATAACGGAGGAGGTAGAGGTAACAATGGAGGAAATAGGGAAGGAGATAACTCATTTGGATTCCTTATAGTAGATGAGGAAACCCATACAACAATTAAAAACATTTCACCATCTGTCCTCCCAAATTTTTATGGATTGCAAAGTGAGGATCCTGAAACATTTCTATTTGAGTTTGAAGTCTTATGTCGAACCTATGACTATTTAGAAGACTCTCAAAAACTCAAATTGTTCCCTTCAACATTGAAAGGGGTTACTCTAAAATGGTTTATGGGATTAGTCACTCAATCTATTATGACTTGGAATGATATGAGGCAGGAATTTTTGGATGGATACCTAGATTATTGTATGCCTACTAATCATAAGGATGAGGTATTCAAAATGATGCAAAAAGAAGATGAGAACTTAGAGGATTTGCTTGAGAGGTTCCAATACAACTTAAAGAGAGCAAAAATGAACAATTTAGATGAGGAAACCTTGAAATCCCTTTTATTGAAAGCCATTAGAGATGAATGGATATATATTTTAAACATGATGGGGAAGGGAGACATCTTTCAACTTCCATTAAGTGACATAGCATAACTATGTGTCCATCTCTCAAGAGTAAAATCTAAAACTGAAAAAGGGCCTAGAGATCCTTCTCTTATTAGAGCAAACAAATCTGCAACTGGGGCACTAAGTAGGGCATAAATTGGCAATATGCTTGATGAGTTCAAAACTAACATTCTAGGGAGCCTTAGTGAACAGCTAGACGCCCTTAAAATTCAAAACAAGTAGAAAACAGAAGCCGATGCATTCACCATCTTTTGCCCAAAATGTAGAAAGAAACATGATCTAAGAGAATGTCCCTTAGATGCAAAAGTTGTAGAAACATGTATGATTTTCTCAGAAAGTCATGAGACTAGGGATTGTCCTTCAATCCCAGGTCTGAAAGCTGTCTTTCAAGAGGAAGTAGTTCCAAATTCTGTAGAACATTTCTACTTTGTTTCAAGAATACCTTGGAAAGGGAAACAAAATCAACGATTTAACAATCCAATGAATTTTCAGCCCTCACCAAATTGGAATTCTTGGCAACAACCTTCACCTCAGCCTCAAAATCAGTATCAATCTCAGTCATGGGCACAAGGGGTACAAAATCTATGGGAGATTTGCTCAATATTATCAATATCCTCCATCTTATCAGAGTTGTCCTCCCCCACAAAACCAACAACAAAATCCACAACCACAACTTTCATTACCATTTCCACAACAACAACCTCCTCAACAAAATCAAAATCCTCGACTCTTGTTTCCATTTCAACAGAAGCCAAATCAACTACCAACCCAACCATTACCAAATCCCAACAACAAAAACCCTTAGAATGCTTGCATGGTAGAAGGAAAACCATTTCCTACCTACATGATTGTTCCTCTAGATCTTAATGATGTTCAACTTAGATCTAGTAGGATTTTAGAAAAGGAAAAACCTTCTCTAGATATTCAAGAGCAAGATGCTTCTGAGGAGGATTCTCTGAAAGTCAATAAAATTTTGAAGAAGCATCCCTTCAAAACTCAACCATTCAAAAAGAAAAACAAAAAGAGTCAATCCACACAAATCCTATAGTTGAGCAACCTGTATCTACATCCACACTTCCTTTTTCTGAGAGATTACAAATTGACAGGGGGGTGGAAAAACAAATCTTGTTGCCTGACTATGATTTCCTAGATGAATTAAAGAATGTTTGTATCAAGATTCCCTTGCTACAAGCCATTAGAGAAATTCTTATTCTAGCAAAAACAATAAAGGAGTTGAGTATCAAAAGACCAGGGAGGAAACCAAGAGACACAAAAAGAATCCACCTGGTAGGAAAAATAGCAGATATCATGATGGGAAAGATTACCATGCAGAAAAATGTGGATCCAAGAAGTCCAATTGTCAAGACACATATAAATGGAATAGAAATTCCAAATACATTGATTGACTTAGGGGCTGCTATAAACATTATGAGTAGATAGACTATGGAACAACTTAAACTTCATAATCTTCTTTTCACACCTACCTTATTGTAACTTGCAGATAAATCAGTAATCAAACCAGATGGTGTACTAGAAGATATTTTGGTCTCCTTGGATTCTTGGGAATATCTGGCGGATTTCATGATTTTGACTCCCAAGAATAATATAGGAGGACACCCACTCATCTTAGGAAGACCTTGGCTAGCCACATTTGATGCTTTTATTAGTTGTAGATCTGGTGACATGTACATTTCTGATGGTAGTTCAACAAAGAAATTTACTTTGTATCCTCCAACAAAAGCAATTACAGAAGTAGGAGACAATAAATGGGTCAATGATGAAGATGTTATACAACCTATCTTTACTCTTTCTGAAGTTAGTGAGGATAGTCAAATCCTGAACACATTAGAAAATTTTGAAACATCTTTACAATATGATCATACACAATTTTAGTTAGATTCTAATATTGAATACTTGTCATCAAGGCAAATGTCTCTCTACTCTATGGAAGAGTTTGGCAGTTCTGCAGTTGAAATTTTTCCAAGTAAAACATTGAATATTAACAAAAACTTGGAAAAGTTACAACAAGAAGAGCTAACCAAAATCTTACAAAAACATTCTGCTACATTTGCATGGGAGTATATTGATATGAAGGGTATTGACCCTAAGACTTGCATCCATCATATATATATTGAGGAAAATAGTAGACCAATCAGACAACCTCAGAGAAGAATGAATCCAAATCTTAGGGAGATTGTGAAAGAAGAGCTCCAAAAACTACTCAATGTAAACTTCATTTACACAATCTCAGATAGCCGATGGGTTTCTCCCTTGATGATAGTGCCCAAAAACAATGGTAAATGAAGGGTGTGCATTGATTATAGGGAATTGAATAAAGCCACTTTGAAGGATCACTTTCCTTTGGCCTTTATAGATCAAGTATTAGATACATTAGCAGGCAAAAAGTACTTTTCATTTTTGGATGATTTTAGTGGTTATAATCAAATGGGGAACTTTTGCCTACTGAGTGCTTCCTTTTGAATTATGTAATCCACCTGCAACATTCCAAAGAGCAGTACTAGGAATTTTTTCTGATCTAATCCATGATTGTGTAGAGGTATATATGGATGATTTTACAGTCTATGGTAATACATTTGAAGAAGCCTTGGAAAATTTGGAAAAAGTACTTAAAAGATGTAAAGAAACAAACCTTTCATTAAGCCATGAAAAATGATTTATGATGTTTTTTAAAGCCTAGATTTACCTTAGGTTGAAAAAGGTAGCATCCAGGGCCAACATCAAACCACGCTCAACCTGGTAGCTAGCCCTACTAGGTCAGGAGAGGGCTCTCTCTGAGTCAATATCAGCTAATTATGATCACTAAAGGCTTGAGATGACTAATTTTATTACTGATATTAGGCTAGGTATAGATGTAAAGGAGTTTGATTGAATAAAATGTTGTGTTTGTGGGCTCTAATGGAAAAGAAAATTTTGGGTGCAGGGAATGAGGCTCATTCTTGCAGAGGGCTCAATGGGGCAAGGTAGGCAACTGTATTTGGCACTCTAAATCAAATGAGATGAATGGATTAGACAGAGGAGGAGTTGAAGAGGGAAAGAGAAGCCATGGATCCTCTCCAAATAGTTGAAAACATGAAGAAACTAAAGCAAACTTCAAGTAGAGAACTGCAATTTCAATGTATTCTACTTACACTCTTGTTTGATTTAGCTGAGAAGAAATAAGAGGGAAAATGACATACATAATACATAAGAAAATTCACAAATACATATGAAATCACTATACCAAAAAAAATGCCACAGGGATCCCAAAGAGTGCTGCAAACCCTAGTCTCAATTCCTTAGCCAAAATGTTGATATGAGTGTACAATGAAGCTCCTCACTTTCTCAAGAGTCCAACCATGCTAATGACTAAAAGAATACATAATATAAACAAACCATAGCTCATCATAGCCTCTAGGGGTCGAGCTCACATGTTTAGTATTTGTTCCAACTAATTCTAAACTAAGAATTAGAAATCAGGCAGTGGAACAGCATGCCTCTAGAAACAAGGGAACTGATTCATTCAGTTTCAAACAATTTTTTAACTGATGAATCTACCTACAAAACTGAAAATTTGACATATTTACATCATGATCCATCAATTTACATGAAATTACATCACAATTTGACATTAAGAATATTAAAAAGTCAAATTGGCCAAAGTTGGGCGAAAAACAAAGCAATACTTGGTCAAACTGGCAAAATTTCCTCTATGCGCTGCGCCTGATTCTCTATCTATAGCGCCTGTTTGGACCGACTGTTGGAGGCCTTCCTAGTGTCCAAATTAGCTCCAAGCATGCTTGCTGGAAGTTCTGCTTGTCTACTTTCCAACCCAAGTGGAATTTTTCAATTTGGCTTCTATTTGCCTTGTCAAAAATCAAATCTCCCAAGATTGCTTCTTGTGTGTCAAAATAGGGGCAGTAAGGTCATTTGTTGAGTGTTTTTTACCTTTTTGAGGGCTCAAAACCTGTCCAAATTTCTTGGCCATGGGTAGGAAAGCATATTTTTCCATGCCAAATCCAAAAATGCTGAGTTTTTGTGCTTTGGAGGCTCCTAGCAAAAGCGAGCGCCACGTGGCGTGGCGCATAGGGCAGAAAATCCTGTTTTTTGTGCCAAAAATTTCAAAAATGCAAAAAATGCCCCAAATTTTTTGAAATTTGGGCTAAGTCTTCTTCATCAAGTATGTTGTTGGGCCAAGGAAGCCTTAGCCAATATCTAAAGGTGATCATGCTCCTTTCTCCTCTTTGATGCCTTCTTCAATTTTGCCTTTAAACTCTTGATTCTCACCTTGCAAACTTTGTTCCTCGCCATGTAATGAAAATCCATGTGTCTCAACAAGTCTTTCGCCTTGTTGGACTTCTCCAACAACCTTTCTAAGTGGATATTGACTCTCTCGAGCCAAGAGTCCCGATCGGCGTTGATCTCTTGCTCAAGTGAAGTGAACTCCACCCTCCTCCTTTGGGCAGCTTGGCGATTCTCCCGAATGTTTCGCAACTCCATGATCACCTGCTGATCTTCAAGCTGGTTATTCCTTTGCTCCAAGTATTTTATAATCCACTTAGCCCTCTCCAAGTTGAGGGAAAAAGATTTGATGTCCGCCTACTGCTCTTGGATGATTTCTTTGAGCTTTGTGCTTTGCAGGCCCATATTTGTATCATCATCCTCAATGAGAATAAATTCCCGCTCACCTGAAGGCCCCACATCCTGTAATGGCCTATTACCTTTGTCCTGAACCTATGGTGCTGATGATGGAAGCGAGACCCCTTTCATCCCGAATGGAGATAATACTCGCTTGGCTGCTGCGAACAACCGTCTAGTGCCCTTCTGATAAGTGATGAACACAGGCATACTAGTGGTCTGTGTCTCATGACCCTCATCCTAATAAGAAGGTCCACCTGTCTCATGAAAAGCCTCTGAAGATCCCTGAGGAGCTCTGAAAAACTCACAAGAAATGAAGTCCTCCAAGGTGATGCCCTCCAAGCCAAGCTGATGGATGACCACAATTTTTATGAGAGCAAAATGATATATACTATTGAACTGTTGCTGAGGAGTCTTGTGCTGCGATAAAGTGGTCATCTTCTCAATATTTTGGCACATGAAGTAAGGGATGTTCATCATCCTCACCCTGGTAAAATGCATCAGCAGCCTGATATGATAAGCATATAAACGGGAGAACCGGCCCTCACAGCTGAAATACTTCATAATCAATTTCATTAAAGGAGCATATGAGTCTTTGAGGTACCGAAAAGGAAAAACTCTCTTGAGCTGTCTCAAAAAACTAGGCTTGATGTATGGTTCATAATGCTGCTATTCAATTTGTCGCCTCTTGTTCCAATGCTCTCCAATGTTGGGAATACTGGTTGCTAGTGAAATAGATTCTAGTGTTAATGTGAAACTGACACTAGCTAGAGTGGCTTTACCATCATGTAAATGCAACACAAACAAATGAGCCAACTCATGATGAAACTGAATGCTAGCAACCTTCTCACAAAATTCATAGCAGGACTGGTGTTGGAAACAAGAGATGGCAAGAGGGTAGGCCTGTAATTCAGCAAGAGAGGTTGGTTCTTCTCTAATATGTTTGCCACCTCTATGAGGCCTTCTGGGTGCATGTACATCTGTAGGTGAGTCACCGTGTGTCTCCTCTTCATAATCATATGAAGGATCAGATGCCATCTCTGCTAGTGATTGAACTGCCTTGATGAGAAGTGGGTGATGATGTGTTGAACTTTCTTGAACTGTCTTGATGATTTTTTTTTACTTTTACCACCAAGGGAAGAGTGATATAAGGGACGGTAGAGGGAGGGGAAAATGAAGGATTTTAGGGACTGTTGGGATAGGGTTTAGTTAGGGAAATAGGGAACTAGGGAATGATTTAGGAGTTTTTGGTATAGGACTAGGGTTTGGGAATTTGTGTTTGGGATTTTAGGAATGGGAATTTGGATATGGGATTAGTGAATTTAGGTATATGTGAGTTTATGGAATAGGGAAATGAGGAAAAATGGAGTGAGGGAGTAGAAAGGTGGACTTGGTGGCTAAATAGTCAATACAAACCCTAGGCAGTAGTTTTCTTTGAGAGATTTCAAGAGATAGGATTTGATTTCTTTTTTAAACCATCACCATAAGGCAATCACCATAAATTGCATAAAAATCGCTTCACTAGCAGTGATGAAGGCTTAACTTACTTGCACAAATGATGATCCACACGTT
>APFE031474735.1:0-58391 GCA_000404065.3 Pinus taeda
ATGAACCACCTTGGAGCGAACAATCCACATCAAAATTCCTTCTAGAATCATCTAGAATTAACCCAAAGTGATTTTTTTTAAGATAAAAATTGCGCCTTTTGACTTTCACAGGGGTACGCACCCTCCCCTTTACAGGCAGAGCGTATAAGTACGCGGGTAATATCAACAAATGGTGCGGGCCCATAGGCAAAAGTGAGAGAAAGTGCGAAACCAGAGTTACATTGTTTTTTGATGTCTTTCTCTCATTTCCAAAGCTTATTTTGAAGAGCTAAGGTTTGAGACTTGCTTAGGAGGACAATACAAGTGATGATAAACCCATACTGACTGCAAATAATCAAGGTGATGATATTTTTGTGTAACAGATTGCCCCCTAAAGTGCGAAGTCTGTAGTAGATGAGGAATTCATTTATCATTTAAGAAGAGTGAAGTACTTTATCATTTCGAGGATCATCTCGCAGAAAGCCCGGTTGGAACCTGTAAAAACATTTAATGCAAAATATATATATGAGATCATATCATCACTGAGGTAGGCATTCTAATACTCAGATAAAAACTGACTAAAAAACACTAACTACTGCTATGATATAGGAATGATCTTGTAACACATCATAAGTATAGACAAATGTGGATAGAGCATGGACGCAACCATCTGTTTATGAATAGTCCATAGTATAATGAATACAAAATTCCTCGCAGCCTGGATGGTGGAAACTAGATCCAGCGTCTTCATTTCTACTTCCCGAAACAGTACGATTCTATCCATGCAAATGAATGTGTCGAAGTCGAACATGGTAGAAACCGCTTGATTACTAGTCAATGACATAAACTGTTAACAAGAGTGAGAGAAACCACCAATAATGACAATGGCTCTCAAATTACTCAGTAGAATCCATGAGATGTGATAAGATGTGTTGATGTCGAACATGTCACAGAATCCTTTGATTGAAAGTCAATGATGCAAACTGTCGTCAAAGGCGAGAAACTTGCCATTGAGGCATGCAGATCTCAAGGTACTGACGATTTCTAGATCATCTTTCTAAATAAAGAGCTGAAGTCGATAGAAAACGATCTGTCATAGGCAAGCCTAAAACATGAAATCATAGATCAAGTTTGAAGAAATTTAGTTGCAAGGACTGACTCAGGGATGGTCAAGATGGATGAAAGATATTTTGCAGATGAATAGCTTATTTGCACTGACCTCTTGAACACATAATGACACGACAGATGGTTTGGTGACAATTGACCCAAAGTTAATACCCAGAAACTGGCTGAAGACTTTCAATGTGGTATCAACTGTTAGGCAAAGGATTTCCCAACCCAGGTAAATGAAAGTGTCATGTTCAAGAGTGGTTACAAAGTATGACAAATAGATTCATTTTTCTCTCTTTTTCCCCCACCATTTCTGGCAAGTACCTCTTTATTTTTTACAAGCTTGAGGAGGATAACATATGCTTGATTATAAGCTCACCCTTCGGGTGAGTCCAACTTAGTTTAAATTCGAAGCCTAAGAAGGAGTGGTCCGTTCCTGTTTGTAATTGAACAAGTCCTTTACTGTCGAAATTTAACGAGTCCAGTATAGGAGAAACTTGGCGTTTTTCATTTTTAGAGAGTCTGAAAAAACTTAAGAAGACTCCAGGGTTGACTTTTTCGTAAATTTGTGTCTCCCAAGCCCGAAAAAGTATAAAATAATACTTGAGAGAACTGCTTGATCTTTTACAATCAAGGAGTAATTTTCGTCATTAGTGTCTTTGATCCGAAAAAGTAAAAAAGAAATCAAGGACACGTCGTTTTATAACAAATATCGAATTTGAAACGACAAAAATCTGGCAACATTTTTATGTTTTTACGGTCGGAAAAGAGCTGTAAATGAACCGTCTTTTAATTATGTTTTAACGAGCTTAAAAGAAAAACTCGGCAATCTTTTCTTGTTTTAGGAGTCAGAAAAGAGCTTAAAGGTGACTCTAGCATTTTTTTTTCACCGAAAATGATAGATTTCGCCTGAATAATCCATTATCTTGCACACAAACACAAACATTACTCATACCTTTTTGAAATGGATAAAATGTCGCAAGAATACCTTTTTAAAGTGAAACATAAACAAATTTGCAATTTATTTATTCAAAAAACTTATAAAAAGAGGCTTTTACCATTCATTTTTACCATTTGTGATTTGGGTGAGAAAATAGTGCTTTTGCTTTGAAAACTTCCTGTGAAGATTGCGGAAAATCCAACTGTCGGGATCGAACGACGTCTTCTCCAGGTAATCCATATCATCCTCCTCTTCATTTTTAACCGTTTCATTTTTCAATTTAGTCCTTTATTTCATTTTTGGGAGGGTTTTTAGGCAAAAACCCGCGCTCGGGGTACGCAGGCTCACCACTGCGAACCTGCGGACCCTGACTTTTTCTCCATTGGGAAAAAGCTCGGGGTCCACACCTTCCATGTAGACAAAGTGCGGTCCCACGCACTGTGTCTAACATGTAGGTTGCGGGCCCTGCCGCGAGGGTTTTTAACCCAAAAATCTTCAAAAATGGACCAATGAAAAGTTTTTCTAGCCTTCTAATTGATCTTTTTGCTTGATGTAGGCAGTACACCATGCTAGATTGGCGCGAATGAGAGCACGAGGACGTGGATGCTGCCGCATGGAATCATCAGCCTTCACTTGATGCTTTGAGGGCGTGCGACTTATACAAATACTGGGCCATTCCTGGCATGAGGGCTCAGGTGGATTTATTTTAGTGGATGGTTGACAGATGGAGCGTCCAGGACCAGTGCTTCTTTATTGGTGGCCACCAGCTCAAGATCAAGCCGGCGGATATATATTTCTTGACTGGTTTGCCTAAAAGAGGCGTTGACTTGACTCTGTTCGGGACTAAGGCAGGTGGCCAGTCTGTCGATAGCCTCCGGTTAGAGTACTGCAACCACCAGACTAGAGACAAAGGGATAGACATAAAGACCATATCCCGTCCTGAGCTTATGGTGATTGCATTCACTGTTACTAGACTTTGCGGAGCTGCCGCATTACATGTTGCCTTCGGATCCCAGATGCGTATGGCAGTTGATTGCTTCCGAGGCACCATCTTCAACTGGTGCGATGCTGTATTGGCCAATGTGAAGGGCCAACTGACCAGGGCCAAGAACGGACGACTTAAGACTTTTGGTTATGGGGCTTTAGTCGTGATTTTTGGCCTGGAGAGGGTTCCTATGCTGATCTCGCAACACCTTACTGTTGGAGCTGGGCTTCATCGAGAGCCCAAACTGATGCGATGGGTCACAGTTATGGCTCGTCATCCTGATGAGGGGATCGAGGTCGTTTGGTTTAAACCTAAGTATTTCCAATGGTTGGAGAACCAAGTTTTTTCTATCCAGGACTTCCCTTATGCTGGGATTGATTTTCGTGGAGACGCAGACATGGCTCTTCCTCCAGGAGAGCAGTGGGACGACTCAGGTAAAATAATTTTTCAACATTTTCCTAATTTTTTTTTTTTAATTTTTATATCGTCCCAAAACTTGTAGTAAAATTTTTCAAAATGCAGATGTGGGCCCACAGCGACCAGCCACTCTCCAGCCTTATGAGAGAAAACTACCAGTTGCACCGGCTCCAGCCCCACAGGACGAATCAGCAGAGACTTTGGCCGAGTTGGAGAGCCATCTAGAGCGCTTGATAGGGGACATTCCTGAGACCAGCATAGACGACATCCCTCGTCGACTTCAACGATATGTGATTGGATCCCCGGACCTTTTAGGAGGTTCCTTTGTAAGGTGGCCCGTGCAGTGGTTTCGTATCGAGATCATCACCAGTGATGGGATGATCGCCTATTTTAGTCTCATGTGACATTTTTGCTTTTTGTACCTACCATTTTTGTCGATCATAAGGTGTTCTTCAACCTATGATCGAGGACGATGTATTATTTTGACACACTCCTATATATATGATATCGTTATTACCATCTTGTCTTGTTAAACATGTTATGGAATGTTTTTAAATTTACTTGTATGATTATTGCACATGTCTACTTAACATTTGAGAAGCAATTGCATCTGCTAATGTATTTAAAGATCTTGGAATATGCTGATATTCAATATAGTCAAATTCACGTTCCAAGAGACGCACTCTCAAAAATAATCTTAATAAAACTGGATTTCTAATTGCGTATACTCTATTAAGCTGTAATACAACGAGTTCAGAATCTAACCTCACTATCAAACTCCGAATCCCAAATGAAATAGATTCAGATAATAACTCAATCACTGCACTATACTCTGCAATGTTGTTTGTTGTTTGACCAAGGCTTACCCCATGCATAGATACCAACTCGTCAAAGGGTGAATAGATAACCCAAGCTACGAAAGAAATATTTTGTGTACTACGACAAGCACCATCAACAAAACCAATGTATGTTTGGAGAGGCGTCGACATCTGCGACATCAAACGTAAAACCAAGATAAGCAGGAATAACGACGAAAAACTCATTCTCTAAGCTAAGCACACTTTAATATAAAACACACCAGCTAGAAGAAAAAACTAACCTAACTAAAAAATCTCCACACTCGTTTTAAGCATAATAGTTCTTCAGGTAAAGACCATTTCTAGGTTTACCTAAAGAGACCCCGTCAAAGTCTACCAATTCATAGGCCCCTTTTGCTAGCTTTCGCTTGACAACAAAGGGACCATGCCACATAGGCACGAATTTTCCAGTGCCTAATTTATCATTTGCTTGATCGTACAAAACGACCAGATCTCCTTCCGAAAAATTTCAAGGGGTTACATTTCGATCATACTGAGCTTTAATATGTTTGGCATGAGATTCGATCGTTAATGCAGCATCGCGGCGATTCTCATCTAGCTGAGCCAAGTATAGCAAACGTCTTTCCTCTTCGGAAGTAGATGGAAGTAACTCGATGGCCATTCGCAATGACGGGATTTTGTAGTCAATAGGTAACACGGCTTCCAAACCATAAACTAGTTGGAAAGGAGTGAACCCTGTTGATGTTTTAACTGAGGTTCGATATGCCCACAGCACTGAAAATAACATGTTGTGCTAGTTCGACCTATGAATCCCAATGATTCATCAAATCATGATGAGTATAACTTTGTTGATGGCTTCAACCAGGCCATTAGCTTGTGGATAATAAGGAGTTGAACTGTCGTGACGCAAGCCAAGTTGGTCTGTAAGTTTAGTCATCATAACGTTTCAAAAATGACGCCCATGGTCAGTGATAATCGCTTCTGGAACACCAAAACTAGCAATTATATGATTGAATACGAAAATTGCAGTTGTTTTGCCGTCTGCCTCAAATGTAGGCATCGCCTCGGCCCACTTAGTAAAATAATCTACCGCAAGGATAATATATGCATGCCCCCCGGGCGAGTGAGGGTTACATGTAATAAAATCGATACCCCATTTGGCAAAAGGACCAACGGCAATTATTGGGTGAAGAGGAGCAGGTGGAGCGCGCATCTTTTGATCAAAAATTTGGCAATTGTGGCATTTTCGGACTGCAATAAGACAATCTTTAAACATAGACGACCAGAAATAGCCAACGCGCAATATCTTTTGGGTAGTGGCATACCCATACATATGACCGCCACACGCTCCAGAGTGACAGTCATTGAGGACCTTTTCAGGTTCCTCATGAGTCAAACAACGTCGAAAAATAGAGTCTGCCCCACGGCAATAAAGAGTATCTCCAATAATTTTGAATTGTTGGGACTGGAATCGTATTTTTCGATGGTCTAATTGTGAAATATCTGGCCAAAAGGTTTGGGTTTGGAGATAAATGATGATATCCCTGTACCACGGATCTAAAGTGCTAATTAGAAACAAGGATTCGTCCGCAATGGGCTCCTCCGCCACAGTTTCCGTGTCAACATGCGGTAAAGTCACACATTAATTCCGCAAAAACTAAAGATTTCTTTGACTTAGACTTTTCAAACTCCAAGTCGAACTCCTGCTGGATGACAATCCATTTGGAGTACTTTCCCCCCAACAACTGCTTGGTCAAAATATAGATCATAGGGTTGCAATTGGAAATAACTGTAGTTTTGCGTAGTAAAATGTAATGACGAAAACGTTGGACAGCTTGAACAGCTGCCAATGCCAATTTCTCCACATCTGAGTATTTTAGCTCAGTTGGATTTAACGTGCGACTAAGGTAATAAATCACATGTTCTGTACCGAATTCATCTTCCTGAACTAACACCATTCTGATGGTGGAATAGGAAGCGACGAGATACAAGAAGTAGTCCTAGTTGTAGTTGGGAGGATGCAATAGTGGTGCATGGGTCAACGCGTGTTTTAGCGCATCAAAAGATTTCTCAGCTATCTCATCCCAAAAGAATGAATTATTTTGTTTCAACAACTGGGTAAAACCCTTTGTGATCTCGGCGTAGTTAGGGATAAATTGACGTAAAAAGTTTTCTTTCCCTTGCAAACTTTGGAGTTGGCGAAGACTCGAAGAAGGAGGAAATTTGATGATAGCTTTGACCTTCGAAGGATCAATGCGAATGCTGGCTTTTGAAACTACAAATCCCAGCAATCGACCCATTTCTATACAAAACACACACTTGTGGGGATTCAACCTAATCCGATAATGCCTACATCTCATAAAAATTGCTCTTAAATGGATGAGATGGTCAGCTCGATGTAATGAATGAGCAGGAAAGTCATCGATATAGGGTTGCACAATGTGCTTTATATCATGAAAAATGTAAGACATGGCTCGTTGAAAAGTTGCGCTGGCGTTTTTAAGCCCAAAAGGTAATTTGCAATAAGCAAATGTCCCCCACGGACAAATGAATGCCGTATTTGGTTGATCAGCAGGTAGAATATTGAGTTGATTGTATCCAGAAAAGCCATCCATAAAGGAGAAAATTTCACTGCCGGCATAATCATCGATAATTTGATCGATATAGGGAGTAGGGTAATTGTCCTTTGGACATGCTCGATTAATGTCCCTATAGTCGATACATATTCTTATTGTCCCTTGCTTTTTGTTAATAGGAACAATATTCGATACCCAATCCGTTAACGGGATCGAATAAATGAAACCTGCTTTGAGTAATTTTTCAACTTCTGCTTTAATCGCAACAACTTTTCTTGGGTGAATCTGACGCAAACGTTGCCGGACGGGTTTAGCATCCGGGTAAGTTTTGATTTCATGAATTACAATTGTTGGGTCAATTCCTGGCATTTCCTCATATGGCTAGGCAAACACATCGCAAAATTCTTGAAATAGGGCCTTATATGTTTGAATTTCACCTTCCGTACATGAGGCACCTATATGAACGTTTTCAATAACTCCAGGCTTAACTGAAATGTCAAGGGGAATAGTTTGAGAAATATTTCCCAAGTTTAACTCGGAATCGAGATGTTTCATTGGATTCTGAGCGTCCTTAACATATTCAGTCGTAAAAATTGATGAAAAATCATTTTCAAAACGATCATTCTCGAGTAAAAACGAAGGTCTGTGATGAAGAACTTCCCATGGTAACTCAGCGACGCATAGGATTTCACGAATTTTCTCATCCGTTTGAACAAGTTCTAAAAACGTTATTAATTCCAAGTTTGATGTCGAAAGTGATTCCTCATGGACCAAATTCATTAAGTCGATTTGGGTTGATGTTGTGTCGGAAAATGACTGCACGGTTTGATACGCAAGTTCATACAGACTCAAAGGCATAAGAGTACCAAATGAGTCTATCTCAGATTCAGAAGGTATGATCCAAGGATCATCATTAACAATGGTTTCTGATGAAATCATATGAATGGTTGCAGTAGAAGACGATGCGTTGATAGGAGGGAAAGGAAAAGTGCCCAGTAAACCGAATCTTTAACTAGCCCTACTCCAACATCCTTATAAGGGATCGTCGCTTTACCAACATGCTGAATGCTCTCAGCAGAGGCTGGGTCAGATGAAAAGTATGACAACTGGTCTATAGTTACGATCTTTCCATTATGAGGGAACTTTATAAGCCGAAAGACAGATGAGACAACAGCTGTCATAACGTAAGACCAACTACGACCCAAGAGAAGGTTGTAATGTAGAGGGGCATCAACCACCTCCACATCTAGATTAACAGTTTTACCTTCAACCCCTATAGGTAGATCCTGTAAAATGCCGAAAGGATGAAACCCACGGCCATCAAAGGCCTTACGAATCGTCGGGGATTGATAGAGTGAAGGAGAACCAAGCGATCTCCAACACTGTATCGACATAATACACATGGAAGCTCCCTCATCAATCACAGTCCTATGAACAGGTATGTTTTTGACTATCATTGGAATCTGGACAGCCATTTGATGAGGTAAGCGCGGTGCACTATTTTCTAGATCGAATATTATAAGGTTCGGGTCCTGAGCGTCAACAACTCCTATAGCCGACAAAAGTAACTTGCGTTGTGCTGGACAGGATTGCAGCACTTCCAAAGCCGGCATTGCTGAGGAGGAAATAGCTAAATCCTCAACAATATTATAGTTCTGAGCTGCTCTCGCATGTGGATTGAAAGCAGACTTTCGAAGTATACCCTTGGTAGGCGGTTTGATTACTAAGTCTGGATTAGGTTTCTCGATCTGTAGTGGATCGGAACTGGGAGCTGAGGTTTATGGGTTTGAATGAGAAGATTCTGCTTCTTTACCATCAACAGAACTTTTACTGCCATAATCTTGCGATCGAGTCGCAATCCTAACATGGGACATCATCAATATGGGTTCTTCATTGGCACTGGAGGACGAACCTATCATCTTACTGTCTTGAGCTGGAAATGGATCCTTCAAGACAGCAGGAGTTTGGGAACCTTTGACAATTTTTGCAACCTTTGCACGATGAGGGAAGTCTCTCGTATAATGTTCTTCATCGCAGATGAGACACGGATAACGAGGTTTGCGTTTTTCATCAGTTGATTCCACTTTCTCGGGTTTCTCTTTTGAATTTTTATCTGTTTTATTCTTCTTCTTCCCTTTCTTCTTACCACCGGTTTTTGATTTAGCTGTAGATGACTCTACAACGTGAATATCGGCAGAAAGTTCCGCAGAAGACTGTCCTATCGGGGAATCTGGCAAGGTTACGATAGGAGAAGAATTCTTGGGAGACTTCTTCTTACTTTTGGTATTAATCGTACCAATCTAGCGGCATGAGACCCTGAAGGAGCAGTAGGGATTTGATTTTGTTTGGGTAGATCAGGGATTTTCTCGTGTAACGTACCTGACTGAGTATAAACTAAGTCAAGGTACTGTGCTTGAGCAATTACTTGCTCCTCGGTAACTATTTCGGCCTTAGCTACATCCTCAGTGATCTTGGACATTAAAGATTTTACAAACCATTCAGCTAAGATCTGATCCGGGATAAAAACTTTCACTAAATGTCGTCGACGTCTCCATTCATGGATATGATCTGAAATGTAAGTGGACGTTGACTGCTTTAACGAAGTTAATAATTTCGTGCCATTGTCATATCTGACTGGCAACTGAAAATGAGTTAAAAACGAGGTAGCTAACTGACTAAAGTTATAAAAAGTGGCTCGCAGTAACTCAATGTACCATTTGGCCGCAAGACCAATTAGAGTGCGCTGGAAAAGACGTAAACGAATCGAATCATCTGAAATGGAGTTAGACGCACACCAGAGGTGATAAGTCATCACATGGTTCGACGGGTCCTCTCCTGGCTTACCTTCGAACTTAGGAATATCACTGGGCAACTTATGCGGCATTGGCGGCCAATATTGAATATAGTTAATTGGATCGTTCGTAAGGCGCATCAAGTCAGGCAAGTCCAAAGTTTCAATGAACAGTAACTGACAATTAGGGTCCCTAAAACTTTGGGTCTGCAAACCAGCCCCACGAGGAGGATATCCAGGATAACTAGGAATGGGAATCTCATTTGGGATATTTTGTCCTCCTGGAAAACCAGGATTAACCGGACCATACTCGGGTTGCTGAGGTTGTTAATATGTATACCTAGGGTACGGTTGATACTGATAGACTGGTTGCTGCTGAGCAAGACCGTATTGGTACTGTCCTTGGTACAGTTGTTGATTAAACTGAGGTTGAGTGGTAACAACCGTACTTCCTACAGGCATCTGAACCGAAGTGTGGACCATGGGTCCAGACTGAGGTAAAGATGTCTGAGGAGTAGATACAAGGATAGTAGAAACTGGAGCTGTCGATACTCCAGAAGAAGGTGGGGTAGATGGAGCAGATGTTGCAGCAGTCCCAGCAGACATTTGAGGCAGAGTACGAGGAATACTAGGCCCAGACTGAGAAACTACAGAAGGTGAAGAAGTTTGAATAGTAGACTGGACAGGTTGCTGGGATGAACTAGAAACCAAGGGTGGTCCAGTTTGAGATGACAACTGCGCATTCGGTTGCAAGACCTGCTGGGATTGAGATGGATCCCACACTAAATTTGTTCTGGGGTATGGACCCATAACAGGTTGAGGATATTGAGGACCATAACTGGGTTGAGGGTAGGGTTGATAGTATGATGAACCCGAAGGTGGTTGGTAACCTTGAGCTGGGTATTGACCTTGGGGTTGATAACCCTGAGGCATGTACTGATAATGGGGTTGACCTTGAGGTACATATTGATATTGAGGTTGATTTTGAGGTGCATATTGATACTGAGGTTGACCTGGAGGTACATATTGAGTCTGGGGTTGACCTTGAGGAACGTACTGTCTGGTAGGTATGTACTGTCCTTGAGTTTGTCCCCCAGGCGTAAACTGAGTACCTTGAGGTTGCCCCCGAGGTATATACTGGGTACCTTGGGGTTGCCCCCCAGGCACATACTAGGTACCTTGAGGTTACCCCCCAGGCGAAGACTGGCCACTTTGCGGTTGAGGATTGGGAATAGAACCTGACATCATGAGAATATCTTCTACACTCAACGGTTTAGTACCATTACTTCCAGTTAATAAATTTTGTTCGATAGGTTGAGGAGATGCTCCCGAAAAAGTACCAAACATGGACTGATACCCAACGGGAATAGAAGGACTGCCGTACAAAAAGGTTTCCAGAGATTGAGAAAACATGGATGACTGCTTAGACATATTCAACGGAGGATAGTAATCTCTAGGTGCTGGGTGATAAAAATATGAGGTGGAGAAAAAATTAGTCCCGAGTTTTCTAAAAAATTAGTCAATGAACGATACCAAGCACTGCTCCTAGGTGGACTGTAAAAGATTGATTCTCGCTCCCTAAGGTCTAAGATAGGTTGATATTTTGGAAAAGGAAAACTTTCTTTGTTTTCCGAAATAGCAAGTTCTTCAATAGCCATAAGTCCAGAAGGAAGATCTTGGGTAATTACAGTTTCTACCCTAGGTGAACTAGGACCACTAGAAGCTGGAGAAACAAACTCTGATATGGGAGTAGCAGATATTTCAGATTCGGGTTCAGATATTTCCAGTTCTTCACCTATATCACTAGTAGATGCAACACTACCAGTAACTTCTGAAACTACTAACGGTTGAGAATCAGGATGTACTATCAAAGAAGATTCTCCTTCTTCAGGTGACCCAACTCTACTGTCTCTAGGAGTTACGAGGCCTTTCAAGCCTTCAAGCTGGCTCGTTACTTCCTCAAGAGGTTGGCCCTGAAGCCTACGGGACTTCCTCAGTAACTCAGTCACGTTTACAAACTCAGGAGATTGGCCGCGAAGTCTACGAGACTGCCTTGGTAATTCAGCCACAGTTAAAGACTTTTAACTACTTCACACGCAAACAAAGTAAAATCTCAATGAAAACCACCTAAAGCCTCTAAAGAACCAAACAAATTGAACCACATGCCTAAAGAATCTAGGAGATCAATCACACACAAACATTAATTTTCTGTACCGAAAACACTAGTTGGTGATGAAATCCAACATTGCAGAGTTCGATACAGAAATAGCGGTTGGAATAGTTACCCCGGAAACCTGCTTAATGAATAGACTGGCACAAGTTTCTCCGCTTAACCGTCTCGAGTGAAGAGAACCCCCGAAAATCCAAGTGAGTCTAGCCAACGTCTGCACCAGGTACAGTGGGATCTTCCCTCCACCGTCACCTTAGGAAGAATCCTATAAATATGGTCACTATGGTTACCAACGGAAACAAATATACTTGGGGGAACAGTCTACGATCTGATACGCACGCAAGGGCAGAGTAGCAAGCTCAATCCCCTTGAAGGCTCCTTGACATAAACAAAGGTTTACCAGCAAGTGACCCCAGGCTCCTCGAAAATGGTTAATCCAAGGTTTACCGTTTGTAATACGTGAATATCTAGCATCGTTCCCAATGAGGAAGGATTGATTCCCACCTGGTTCAGACACGATCTCGTGCTTCTCCTTTAAGAGGAGCTTTCCCAGAGCATAGATGCAACAATTGGATTTCTCTCCTACCGCAAGATACATCTACTTGTTTGTTTTACTATCTTGGAGAGTTAAGTACTCCCTACTCCAAGACACTAGCCTAAGCTATGTTGGTGTAATAGAGCCCTAGAAATAAAAATATTTCTAGATTAATTTTACTTTTAGCGTTATTTTTATTGGTTTTTGATTAAGTCAAGAGGTGCGGAGATGAAACTCATGGTGTGAAGACTCGACTTAAAATCACTAAAAATATGCACTTAAGATGATCAAACAATCCTTTCTCTTCAATTAACTTCTAGCTAGGAAAGAGTTTGAGAATGCAAATGCGTGTAAACACAAATCTTTCTTAACAAACAAATTAAAAGAAGAGTTTTTGTTCCAATGCACTCAAAACGAGACAACTAGTTATTTGCACAAAAATTTCCTTTTTCATTCAAACGCTCAAATGCTACGAAAACAAACTTTTTCAAAAGAGTTTTTGTATTTTTATAAGAAAAATTCAAAACTATGAGTAAAGCAAATCTTGAGAAAACTATAAATAAATCAAATCTTAATATCTACAAACTACAAAAACCTACTTGAAGTAAAAGCTTACAAGATTTTTTTGTCTTTTCAAGGATGTTTTACTTGGCGATAAGCAAACCAAGGACTAACTTGTCCAGAATCACAAATCAGTCAAAAACAAGTGATTTTTGTTCTTTTTGTAAAAGTGAAATCCAAACTTTTAACAAAATCTTTTTGAAGTTTTGCAAAGAGAAAACACAAGATGGATTCCTCAACAAAGGTAGATTTTGCAAATGGTCAGACTCATAAGAAGGTCAGTAAAAACCAAGGTGCTCTGAGGCTTCTACGCTTCTAAGCTCTGAGCTACTACACAACCAAAATGAAAATCAAGACCAACAAGCAAAACTTCTAGGAATTTCACCTAAAACCCTAACACTAATGAAATTAGACCAAGGAAAGCTTTTGACAAGTCACATGCAGATTTGGGCAGAGGATAACAACACCTAAACCAAAATAAAACTAATTGAAAGAGTAAAAGTCAAGTTTTTCAAAAGTTTAGCAGGGTCCGCAGGCTCAGAGTTTGCACAGGTTTATGCATGCCCTGTGTGCAAAGTAAACATGCGTAGAGGTACGCACTGTGATACAAGCAGAGGGTGCAAACTTCTCCTAAATTTATGAAAAGCCAAAAAAAACCTAGATCCACTAAATCCACCCAATTCCACACACAACAAGCCAAAAGCAGAAACATAAAGACAAGTTTCTCAGTTCAAAGTGAAAACAAGGAAAACAATCAAGTCCCCGGTGGAGTTGCCATTTTGTCACATGTAATGAGTCGAGGTTGCAAAAAAGATTGACTTTCCTAGTATCTAAAGATATCTAGTGACAAGCAAGCCAATCAAAAACTATCTTTCTCTAAATATGCAATTAAAACAAAGGCAAACAAGTGTTTTAGGCCTACCTTGGGTCCAATGCAAGTTTGTGGAAGCCTCACTCCCTTGCTCCAAATGATCTTCCTTGAAACATAAGTATGCAAACACAAACAAGCAAACAAATTAAATAGCACCTGAAAAGCCAATATCATAAAGCATATTCATCATAATGTTCAAGGAGATTATGAAACAAACCACATAAGACAATTTGTTGAGAAAAATGAATCTGATTGTATTAATTCAAATGAAGAAGAACTTTACAACCTGTGCCTTGATACTGTACAAGCTCCTGCCACCGTCCGACAAGAATTCTCCTCTACTTTGACAAGTTTCACTCACTTCCCAATGAAACCAAAAGGTATGTGATCTCTCCTCTTAAGTTTAACCAGGAAGTCCCAATTCCATCATCATTTACCCTAAAAAATGTTCAACTTCTAACCTCTCCAGCAACTGACCCAATGCCTTAATTTATAGTGCAATGAAGGGAAGTTACTAGGTCATCCTTTAAAGGGATAAAGCCCTCTTTCAAAGGGATAGCTCCTCCTATCAAGGGATTAGCTCCTTTTTTGGGATGCATGAACCACCTTGGAGCGAACAATCCACGTCAAAATCCTTCTAGAAACATCTAGAATTAACCAAAAAGTGAGTTTCTTACGATAAACTTGTGCCTTTGTGACTTTTACAAGGGTACGCACTGACCCCTTTACAGACAGAGCGTGTAGGTACACAGGTAATATGAACAAAGGGTGTGGGTCCGCAGGTAAAAGTAGGAGAAAGTGCGGAACCAGAGTAATATTGATTTTCAATGTATTTCTCTCATTTGCAAAGCTTGACATGAAGAGTTAAGGTCCGAGACTTGCTTAGGAGGCTAGTAGATGTGATGATAGACCCATACTGACTGAAAATAATCATGATGATGATATTTTTGTGTAACTGGGTCTTTTTATTTCACTTTCTTCTTTTGACACCATTGGGTTGTCCCAAGAGGTTTTCAGCCCAATAGTGGGACTCAGGTGCCTCATGGAGGTTTTCACCTGATTCCTTATTTATTTATTTATTTTCCCCAATGATTTGATGAGGCAGGAGTTGAAACATGATCCACCATCATCACTATTTTATTGATACCATCAATGAACTCTTGCTTTGACAATGGTATTTTATATACTTTCAATCGTTGTCCATTAACAAGTAAAGGAATGGCCTCTTCATCTATGGTTCTAATCTGCACTGAACAATTATCATGACATCTTTCTATAACATAAGATCCTAGCCATCTTGTCCTCAACTTGCCCTTAAAGTATTTATATTTGGATTCATATAACAAGGCCCAATCACCTTCTTAAAATTTCTTATCCTTGATGTTCTTATTGTGCTAGATCTTCCTCTGAGGTTGAGTTACCTCTGTGTGTAGAATGGTCTGCATTTTGAACTCATCTAAACAATTTAACTGAAGCAATCTCTCATTTTTTTACCGCTGAAATCTACATCTAGTTGGGTTTCCATCCTTAGTGTCTTATACTCAATGGACGGTAGGGCCTTTCTCCCATAGACCAGCTCATAGGGTGTGAATGTAGTGGTGGTCTTCTAGGTGGTATTATAGGCCCATGTGGCCTCAACTAGTCTATCTGCCCAATCTTTCTTACTGTTGTTAATCACTTTGGTCAAGATGCCTTCCAACGCTCTATTGGTGACCTCCACTTGCCCATTAGCTTGTGGGTGATAGGGAGTGGAGGTCATATGCTTGATCTTATGCTAACTGAGCAAGGATTCAATCATGTTAGAGTTAAACTCATTACCTTGATCAGTGACCATCTCTCTAGGGTACCTAAATTTGTAAAATGCATTTTTCCTTCAGAACACAACTACCTTCTCCTTGTTTCTGTCTTAATTTCCTTAGTCTCATCTCACTTAGTTAGATAGTTAGTGCACACAATGACAGACTATTTTTGCTTGGAAGGAGGGTCAACAGGTCCAATGAACTCCATTCCACACTTGTCAAATGGCTCAAAATTCACTTGAGGTTGCAGAGGCATTTCATCCCTTGGAGTATGCCTTCCCATCATTTGGCACCAATCACACTCACTAGTATATCTTTCACATCCTGACGAAGGGTGGGTCAATAATAACATTCTTGTAACACTTTGAATGTTTTCCTATTTGCTACAAAGTGACCTCCACAAGGCCCATCATGACAGGTGAAAAGGATGTCAAAGACTTCCTCCTCCCTGACACACCTTCTCAATATTTGATCTGGGCCAAGTTTGAAGAGATTGCCCCCAATCCAAGTGAAGGGGGTGGTCTTCCCTATAATCTTGATTTTCTCTTTGTAGGACAAGTTCGGTGGGAACTGTGCAGATACCAGACAGTTTTCTATGTCAGCAAACCATGGATAGAGAACTAAAATGGTGAGCATGTGCTCATCTGATAACTGGTCATCAACAATTCCCTCTTCACTTGCAGGCAAGGTTAATCTAGGAAAAATGTCTACAACAACAAATTCCTTATCAAGCTTATCAACAATAGTTAGATCAAACTGTTTTAATAAAAGTAACCAGCTTATAATACAAGCATTCACATCAGGTTTATTCATTAAATATTTGATTGTAGCATGGTTAGTATGGAAAACTATTTGATAACCTGTAATATAATTCCCTCAGGGGTCATTCTGGAGAAGTCTGCAAGTTGCAGGACTGTTGTGGTCTTTCTCAATGAACCTTGGAATTTGATTTTGAGCATGGTTTCCTTGGTCATCACATTAACGAAAGCCCCAAGACCAATCAAAGCGTGCGGGACAATGGATCCATTGATGTGAAAATCTACAACAGGGCTTCCATGGTCCAAATACTTTGGACAAATTACCTACCCCAACATTAAGCTAGACAGTTGTCCAATGACATTAAGGGTAGGGGCATCTCCTTTTCACCTCCCTGGACTCTTGAAACACTTCTCCTTAACCAACTTATTGTAAATAGGTACATCCTTGATGGCTTTGAGAAGTGGAATCTTGACACATAGGTTTTATCAATTCTCCCAAAAGTTTAGTCTCTTTTGGGGTAGGTTGGAGTGGTTGAGTTAATCTCTTAGGAAAAGGTGGATTTACTTTAAGAGTTCTTTCCTATCTTTCTTCTTCAACCTCCCTAGGTGGAGGTGGAGTTTGGTTATCTCGGAGAACTTTCCCAGATCTCAGGTTAATTTCTTGGATCTCCACAACATAATTTGGATATGATGTCTCCCCATTGTATACTTGTTGTGCCTGTCTGTTGTTAAGGTTTGGATATGGCTGGGCAGGCATCTAGGGTTATTTAGGTGGATTAGAGTGTAACAGTTATGGTTGGGTAGGTGGTGAAGGCAATAGAGCAGGAACATTGTCGTACTGGTGCCTCTAGCCCTCGGGTGGTGCATTCCACTAAGGTTGCAGCATAACATATGGTTGAAATAACTAGCTGATTGGCTAGGAATCTTTCTAAGATGCAAAGGACCAAGGAGGAGGTGTAGACTAGGAAGCACGGGCAGGGGGTCCATAAGAAGGTATGGATGTGGCCTGTTTGGGGTTGTAATATGCATGGGATGACCCTTGCATGCCCTACTGGTATGGCTTAGGCCGATGAGGTCTCCTTTGGTTTATGTTACAAAGCTACTCAGTGACACCTTCAGCTACTTGATATAGAGAATTGAGTCCAGGAAAAGAAGGGCACTTGTCTATGGAGTGCGTTGTAGAATTTTTTGGTTTTCATAAGTTGGAATAAATTAGAAAAAAAACAAAAATATAATTGCAAAATGCTAAGAAAGGATGTGGATAAAAATAATATTGAATAAAAAATGTTAGGAAAATATTTTGATATGTCCATATCAAAGAAAATGTTCTGGTAGATTCCCTAAAAATGAAGGAAAAATAAAAATTTAGGTTAAACAGAAAAGGAAGTGCTGGAAATCTAAATGCCACTACTGTTATCAGTCAGCTTGTCCCTAAGCTCCTGAAGGGATACAGCCGAGGTAACCACAAACCAATCTTTGGATTGCAGGTTCTAGCCCACCTGCACTCAGAGAGGGCTCTCTCTTACTGATTTAGCTTTGTTGATGATGATTTTACGCTAGCTATTGGGTTCAGTGGGTTTTGTTTAAGTTTGGATGGAGTTCGAATGGAAGGAAGTTGCATTCAAGTAGAGAGGAAAGGGATAGTGTGATAAGTTTCAAACCATTGGGTATGGAGTCATCGATTAAGGCTTACTATTGTGTTTTCTTGGTCACAAGAGGATTATGGATCAGGGTAGCTACACATGAAACAATACCAATTGATGAAAAATGGGATGAAAGTCAGAGATGAAAGGCAACTAAGAATCTTTCATTAGCTAACAGAGAAGAGAGGTGAATGAATGGTTATCTAGGAGCAGTCAAGAATTCCTAACTAACATTCATATGTGAAATAAATAGTGTAAACATGATCATTTAAGTATGCATATTCATAACTATTCCTGATGAAAACATGTAGAAATCGTAGAAATTGAGCATAGGGTGCTGCCAAGAAAATCCTAAACTATTCTTCCTTTCTGTAATTTGAGATGGTGAAACATAGATGATAAAACAAATATGAAAAACTGAACAGAGTTAAGGAACACTTATTGAACCATGTGGAAGCATAGGAATTCCATAGTCACTCTTCAGCCAATTAAACACAGCAGAGAGTTCATTCTCCGAACTCTTCAGCAATCTTTGATTATAGAAATTATCACATATACAGTGCGAGTCTCTGCTTAAGCAAAACATCAAACCAACAAAGACCAACCCTCATTACATTTTTCAAGGTGGTATATATAGGTAAAATATCTAAAAGTATTTATTACAACCGACCTAAACAGGTCCGCGGGAAAAAATCTTTCTAAAACCTAACTCATGCTGGAATTAAATGCAAGTCTTCTTTGGGCTGCGCCAGAGGTAGCTGGATCAGAGTGAGTTAATGTGGTGTCTTTGGTGACCTGGTGCAGTGGTTGTGTAATAACTGTGCTTTTATTTCTAGTCCACTGATCTTATGTGAGTTTAATGTGCAGTCATTTGTGTTGGTGAGCTTTAAATAGCTCCTTAACTGCTTCTTGACTTTCAAGGTTTTCTTTTAATGCTTCATTCACCTTGAGCCCTGAGAAAATCTTCACTGATACACTTCGCTGCAACACTAATACTCTTTGACATGGTTTTCAGCTTCACATCTACTCTGATACTCTTTAACCTCTGAACCGGGTCTCTCTCTGTCTTCTGATACGTTAAAATTTGCAAAATCAAGCCTTTTCTTCCTTTTTCGGTGCAAAAATGGCTGAGGAATCAAAAAATTCCCTAAATATTCTCCAATATGGCCCATTTCCCGTAGCGATGTGCGCTAAGCGCTAATCGCGCATCGAAAACTGCCTTAGAATTTCGATCCGGGGCTCCGAAGCTTGATTTTTGCACTTGCGTGTTTTTTAGCTACTGACGTCAGTAGTACGGAAGATGACGTCAGTAGTGGGACCCTCTTGTACGATGATGACATCAACATGATGATATCAGCAGGGTGACATGGCAGTACGGTGGGGTGATAACCTGGCGGGACACGGTGGCAGGGTGATGTCAGCAAGGCACAGGCAGGAAGGGGTGAGGTGGAGGCGATGTGGCAGGGTGACTCGACGCTCATGTCACACGAGGGGAGAGAAGTTTTTGGATTGCATCGGACCGCCTTTGGTATGGAGGTGGTATTTGTCAGGGGTGGCTTGATGCAATGGGATGCCGCCAGCTGTCCCGGTGTACGACGGTGAAACTGTCGGACATCGGGTGCTAACTACCCATCACAAAACGGCGCCCAATATGCATAAGGGCCGTCAGATCTGGGAGGGTTGATCCGACGGTGGACTGGAGGGGAAGATGCACGGGTTTTAGTGAAACAGTACGCGCGTTAAAATTTAATATTTGCGGCCGCGGGTGGGTTGGGACCTTAGGTTAGCAATTAATATGTTTGGTGCTTTGGTTATTTATTAATCAAACATTAATAAATCCCAAAAATGTGATCCGCGGGTGGTAGTCAATGCATTTGGAAGGGGTTTTTTGTGTTTTGGAAGGAGTCCAAACACATCGGAGGGGAATTTTATGCAGAAATGAGGGTTCTTACTAAGATCCAGGTGAACTTAGTAATTCCAAAGGGGATATTTATGGTTATGTTTCAACCAGAGGGAGGGGATATTTACATAGGGGGATTATTACCATAGTTTTAGTAGGGGGAGGGGAAATAGATAGGGATTTACATAATAATGTCAGGAGTTAATATGAAAATGAAAAGAAAGCGCTAAGTTTCAGAGATCTTAGGCTTTAAAGGGGAGATATAACTTTGTGGAGAAAGTATGGACCCTCCTTGAGTAAAATCAGATCTTCGCCAAGGAAAATGATATGGAAAATGATGAAGCTAAGAGATATCAAGCAGATCTTGACCTCTTTTAGGGGAAGTTAGTAAATGATTTAGGGAATAATGAAGAAGGGGAAGGTTATTCATGCCTCGCTTGAGCTCCTCCATATGAAACTGCCTGATGATTGTGACCTGAATAGATGTGACACTTGAAAACATAAAATTGATCACTAATCAACATCCTGCAACCTCAAAACTACCTACTCAGCCTACTTACCTAGCATTTTTTCCTTCTTTTTGGTTTGGGTGCATTTGGACTTGTAGACCCAGCTTTTTAACTTTTCTTTTTCTGTTTTCCTATCTACATATACACTTATTCCTTCCAAGGGCCCAGATTAAGCAGTTGGGCTCCTTTGATTCTCTACCTATCTAAGAATCTGCCAAGATTAAGCTATTTGGACAGATTATTCATTCTCTATGTTCTAAAACAGGAAATTGAAACCTAGGGAGATGAAGATTAAGCTGTTTGGACCTCCCTTTAGCTGAAAATTCTACAAAAATGGAATAACTCCTCAACATTGGAATGCAACAGTTTGAACTTAGACCAGCACACTTTCATGGCCTCCTTCTTTAGTGTCTGTTAGCAAATATGGAGCATTACAGCATGCAAAGTATGACATATTTGGCCTGTAAAAATGTCAATCATGAAATATCAGTAACCTGCTGCAACAGGAGGCTAACAGTGGCTCCACTTGGGGATGGATTTTCCTTGTGAAAAGCCAAGAACAGTAGGTCAGACTGCCTTGATCTTCTGTTGTTGCTATGCATTGAAACTTCTCAGTACTGAATGTTAGATTGATCTGAAATTTTGGGCTGAAAACAACACTTTCCTTCAACTGATTTGTTTAATGAGCTGTGAAGCACTGCCTGCTTTCTTCTGCGTGCTTTAGCATCCGGACTATTATAAAAATAAAATAAAGTGCTGATATATACAACATTTATGTACAGAAAATAACACCGCCTATTTTTTCTCAATCAAAAGGGATCATGGTAATGTTTTAACATTCGGCCATTAACCGGGCCTTCTTCAGCTGCGCTGCCATCTAGAGATTTGAAGAAATATGTGTTATTGCCTTGCACAACATTGATAATGTATGGACCTTTCCAAAGAAAATCAAATTTTGCATGTTTGTCATTGTCTTCTCTTCGTGAATCCCACCTTAGAACTTTGTTTCAAACCCAGAAATCCTCTGCTTTAGCTTTCTTTTCAAACATCTTTTCGAGCTTTTCGTGCAACATTTGAGCTCTATCATACACTTTCTCTCTGGTTTGCTGAAGATGAATGGTTTGATTAACTCTTCTCTGCATGTCATTTGGTTCATCCTGAATCTCCTGTAACAGTTTGATAGTAGGAAGGCCCAAAGATGAAGGAAATCTGGCTTCCATGCCATATACTAGCTCATAAGGGCTCATCCCAATGGATTTCTTGGTTGAATGTCTATCTGCCACAGAGCATTTGTGAGCTTCCTATGCCAGTGCTTTTTGTTTTCCTCTAGCAGTTTCTTTATGATGTTGATGAGGCTTTTGTTGGATGATTCGGCCAAGCCATTACCTTGAGGGTAGTAAGCTATAGAGTGGCCCAAGGTAATGTGGAATTTATGGCAGAAGTTGATCATCTTTTTGGATTTGAAGGCAACAACGTTGTCAGTGATGATTTTCTCAGGGCAGCCAAATCTAGAAAGGATATTTCCCTCAAGGAATTGGATAATGGAGGAGTCATTGGCTTGTCTACATGGGATGGATTCAATCCACTTAGTGAAATAATCGGTGGCTGTTAAAATCCACTTGTGTTGGCCTGAGGAAGAGGGATGGATTTCTCCAATGAAGTCAAGACCCCATTGTTGAAAAGGCTTTTTCGGTTGAAATGGGCTTAAGGGGAAAAGGCAGTAATTTTCTTTTCCTCTCAAAGATTTGGCATTTGTGACATGAAACAAAAAATTTCTTGACATCTGCAAATAGAGAGGGCCAATAATAACCAGCCCTTAAAATCTTGTCAATAGCGGACTTCCAATATAAGTGTCCTCCACAGTCCCCTGCATGAAACTCTTTCATGATGCTGTTAAATTCATTCATAATCAAACAATTAAGCAATATTCCTTCATGATTTTTCAAAAACAAAGTGCCATCTATGACACAAAACTTTGATGATTTCATCCTTAAAAATCTCTTCTTGGTCCTGGACAATCCTGGGGGAGCACACAGGTTTAACAATACAAAGCAAATATCAGCATACCATGGGGATTGCAAGAATGTTTCACTGATCTGTGGAGTCGCCAGCTCCAGTTCATTGTCTAGTTGATTAATGTCTAAGGCTTGGAAATTTGTTTTAGACATTAGTTTGGCTAAACCTTGTCCTTTTATCAGCTTGGTGGGTTTTATCTGAATGTCATATTCAAGGATGCTGGCAATCCACTTGCCTCTTTTGCCTTCTAGTCCCTCTTGAGTTAATATATCTTTTACAACGGAGTTTGGGACGTAGGCAATTACATGGGAGTATAAGATGTAAATTCTGAAGTCTTTGATGGCCTTAACCAGGGCATAAGCTTGTTTTTCCATAATATGATATTTCAAGGGTGCATCTCTTAAGGCTCGGCTGAAGAAAGCAATTGGATTTTCATTACCTTGATCATCCTTTTGCAAAAGGATAGCGGCTATGGTGTGCTCAGATGCAAAAGAAAAAATGATAAAATCTTTGTCAAATTGTGGACTGGTGAGGACATGCGTTTGAGTCAGGGCAGTTTTGATACTCTCAAAATCTTGCTTGGTTTCAAGAGACCATTTTACCTTGGCGTTCTTTTTTAACATATTTCTCAATAGCCTTATTAGCTCAGCTAGGTTTGGGATAAATCTCCTTAGGAAATTGATCTTTCCAAGGAATGCTTGCAGCTCTTTCATGCTTCTTGGATATGGGATTTGGAGGATAGCTTGAATTCTTTCAGGATCAATTCTAATCCCATCTTTTGATATGATATGGCCTAGAAGATTGCCTTCCTCAAGGGCAAACAGATACATCTTAGGATTCAAGGAAATCCCATATTTCCTGCATATCATGAAAATTTGCATTAGATGTTTAAGGTGCTCTTGGTCAGATTTGGAGAAAGGGGTTAGGTCATCAAGGTAAACAACAAGGAAATCATGTATCTCCTTAGCAAATTCAATATCCATTGCCCTTTGAAAGGTAGCACCAGCGTTTTTTAGCCCGAAAGGAATTTTAACATACTTAAATGTTCCCCACAGTGTGGTAAAGGTTGTCTTGTCTTGATCATCCGGGTGAACAAGTATTTGATTAAATACTGAAAATCCACCTAGTAAAGAAGTTCTATATGGCCCCACTACTCTTTGTAGGATATGGTCCATTTTGGGCAAAGGATAGTGGTCCTTTAGAGAGACCTCGTTTAAATTTCTCAAGTCTACACACAGTCTGATCTCTCCTGGTTTTTTTCTTGTGGGAACTAAATTGGATACCCATTCAGAGAATCTGATGGGTACAATGATACCTGCTTCAAACATTCTCTTTATTTCTTTTTCAATGAGGGGAAGAAGCATGGGGTTGATTCTTCTAAGTTTCTATTTGAATGGTTTTTCATTTGGTTTTAAGGGAATGGTATGTTGAATCACTGAGGTGTCATAGGACTTCAAGTCCTCATAACTCCAAGCAAATACATCTTGGAACTCTTTAAACAAATCCACATATTTTGGTTTTTTATCAGGGGGCATATTTTTGGACAATTTAATCATTTTGGGATTTTCTGGTGTCCCTATATTGTGTTCTTCTATAGCAGCATTTAATGGCTCCATTTTTGGCTTTTTGGGCACATCATTGTTACCAAACATGTCTTCTAATGGAGTAAGGCCAGCAGGCAAAAAATTATTCTTCAGATCGATGAACTCAACCTCTGCTTTGGTGGTTCCTTCTAAATGCATATTTTTCAGCTGTTCTATGTTTGCATTGTTAAAAGCAGTTGGGTTAAGGATTTGTTTAGCTGTTACAGCCTACTGATTTTCTTCTATTAACTATTGGGAATCATTCATGATATCCATGTCAATGTTGGTATTCGAAAATTCGCCCTCAAGAGTGAGGAAATTGTTAATATGGGCATCATTTTGAAACACTTTCCAATGTTTAACATTGTTAGGGACCGAGGGTCTATGTTTTATCTCAGCAGTAAAATGGTGATTTGGCTCAAAGGGAAGCTTGCATGTAATAGCAAAAGTTGCTAGGCTGTGAGCATGAATATTATGGTCTCTTGAAATTTTGGCAAGCTTGGATTCATTGAAGGGATTGAGTATTTCTGTGGCAGCAGTCCTATAACCTCTCATTCTATTGTCATTGGTAACAAAGTTACCTTTCATTTGTTGTATAATTAGATCAGAGTCACCTAGAATGGACACTTTTGCAGCTCCTAGGGCTTTGAGCAATTTAAGGACTAAGAGGAGAGCCTCATACTCTGCCATGTTATTGGTACATCAGAAATTTAATCTATAGGCATGGCCTTCTGCATGATTATCATGTGTGGTGTGAATCCATACCCCTACCCCTGCTCCTAGCTTGTGGACAGAACAATCAAACTCTAAACACCATGTGATTTCTTGTTTGTGGTTTGTATTAGGAGTTTCAGTTATTTGAGGATTGGGCAGCTTTAAAATTTCTATTCGAGGGGGTTCTTCTTGTTTGCTAGTTTCCTTAACTGTTGTGACAGTTTCATGGGTATTGGCAACTGATTCCTCATTGATGCATGTTTCTTGCTCTAAGGCTAAAGGTTTCTCATCAGTTGGAGGATTGGTGTCATCATTAAATAAAATAAAAGAATCCATATCAGAATGGATCGAGTAAATTGGAAATTTTTGGGGCTTTTCCTCACTACTTACCACATACTTCATTAGTGTTTCCCTGTAGTCTCTTTGGTTGCCCAAAGACAGATATAGTGGCGTAAGAGAGGTCAAGTTGAAGGGATCCTTGGAGTTTTACTCCCCATGATATTGATAGGAGCATACCATACTTTGTGGGAATGTCAGCAACTACTACGTCCATTAGGATTGTCTTGTTGGGAAATTGGACTAAAGACACACAAAGGTCTTTGATTAAGACTAAGCATTTGACTTGACTTGAGTCAAAGGAATATAGATCTTTGTAGGGTCTTATGACATCAAGGTTTAGCTTTTCCATTACAGCTTTGGGCATAAGGTTATGTGAGGCACCTCAGTCAAACATTGCATTGTGAAAAATTTTGTCATGTATGTGCAGACTGACATAAAAAGGTGGAACAAATCCATATGTTATTTTTCCATTAACTTCTAGACCAAACAGCAGCTCAGGGACATCATCTAAAACATTTACATCATCCCTAGCCCGTGGCATTTCAAGTGACCTTTGAATTTGTTGCCTGTAGATATCATGTTTGGAAAGTTTAGAGAGGGGGATGGATATTTTAAGTTTGCCAATTTCTGCTTCTAAGTTGAATGGTTTTTCCGATGGAATCCTTGCATTAGCAGTAGCAGATTTTTCCTTGTCAGGAGTGTTCTTTGTGTTTTCTTTTTGAATGTCAGCGTTATGATGAATGACCGTTTGTGGTATTTCTGCTTTGCGAAAACTTTTAGGAATGTTTCTTCCCTCTTCCTTTGAGGAAGAAGGAGGCAAAGGCTGGTCAATAGAAGGTTGCACGCTTGTCATGTCTTCTACAGTTACTTGATGCGGGTTTGGGACAGTCGTATCAGCTGGTTCTGTTATGATCACCTTGCCTTTAATTTTGTTGGGATGTTTGCTCTCTTTTGTTCTGCTAGGTGCAGGGACATCAATGGTCCTTGTTCTCAACTTATATTGTTTGTGCACCTCATATACAGCAGTATCATAACCTTGCTTAAAATCAAAAGGCTCACTAGACTTAGTCTAAAATTGATTCACATCTTGGTAGTCCTAGTCTTCTTGAGTCAGAAAAATTTATCGCTCATTTCTTGAATCTATCAAGTTCATGTGAGTCTCCTCTGCTGGCTCACTAGATGTGGATGCTTCCGCGTAGTTTTCTTGGAAAGGAGGCCTAATATCATGGTCGGGACTAGCCCTTCCAGTGTTTGGGTTTTGAGTTTTTCTGAAATTTGGATTCCTTATGGCATTGGGTTGTTGTGCTTCCCATGATGTTTTCCTCTCAAAATTCTCTACTCTATCTCCCAACCTATGGATGCCACTGATAATAGCATCTAGCTTTTGGTCGAAGGTTGAGGGTTCTTCCTTGAAGGTGGTTCTTCTCTCAGTTCTGGCTCTGTTCCTTTTGGCAATTAGATTAGCCTCCACACTAACAGCAACATTTTACATTTCTGTAAGGCTTTGGAGGGCTCTTTCCCTTAACTGATAAGCCATTCCGGCATCAAAACCATCAGGGAAATTGTACAAAGCAAGATCAGGTGGAGGTCTTAAGTTCTATGGTATTGCATTATAAGCATTGTTAAATCTTGCACAATAGTCCAAGACAGTCTCCTGGGGGCCTCTTTTGATGTTTTCATATTCAGATAGTATGTGCAGGGGGTCTTTCTTTTTCTCCCATCTGTTGATAAATGAGTGGTATAAGGCTTCTGGGTCTCCTATGGAATTGGTTGGGAGTGCTCTAAACCAAGTCCTAACGTCGCCTATTAGACTTTGAACAGAAATTTTCATTCTCATGCTATCATCATCAATCTCATAGCTCTCAAAGTAATCCTACATTTCCTTTGTATGCTGAAGGGATGTGCAGGCACTTGTGCCATTGAAATATGTAATTTTTGTCTGGTAATCCTGAGGCATAGCCCCGGGATTTGGAGGCAACTGTAAGGGTGCATATCTGTTAGCCATATTAATAAGGATAAGGGGAAAAACAGGGATGAGAGGAACAACTGGAATAGTTGGGATAATAGGAGTAGTAGTGGTAGTATTGGCAGTGAATGGAGCTGTGGAAGAAGTGCCTGGAGAAGTGGATGAGGAAAAAGGGGGACTTGGGGTTGACCGAAATAGGACTTTGACAAGGGTTGGAACACAGCTTGGCTGGACTGTTTCAGGACTAGAAGAAGTAGGATCCTTGTTTCTCTTGTTTTCGAAGGATCTTAGGAATTATATTGGGGTTTTCAAAAACAGTTGGGCGATTTGGGTCTGGATTTGACCTTGTATAGCGAGGATTTCTCTTGGGAGCCAGCTTCTATTTTGTTTTTTGGGAATTTTTTCTAAGAACACAGGTCAAATGAGACTTTTAAAGGTCAGTTTCTTCCTCTGCGGAACTTCATACTAGTTATCAGAGATTATCTGAGGAAATTCCCCAGCGGAGTCGCCATTGTGTTATCACTCAGGTTGTCCCTAAGCTCCTGAAGGGATATGGCTGAGGTAACCACAAACCAATCTTTGGGTTGCAGGTTCTAGCACACATGCAACTAGAGATGACTCTCTCTTACTGATTTAGCTTTGTTGATGATGATTTTAGGCTAGCGAGTGGGTTTTGTTTAAGTTTGGATGGAGTTCGAATGGAAGGAAGTTGCATTCAAGCAGAGAGGCAAGGGATAGTGTGATAAGTTTCAAACCATTGGGCATGGAGTCATGGATTAAGGCTTGTTGTTGTGTTTTCTTGGTCATAAGAGGATTATGGAGCAGGGTAGCTATACATGAAACAATACCAATTGCTAAAAAGAAGGGATGAAAGTCAAAGATGAAAGGCAACTAAGAATCTTTCATTAACTAACATAGAAGGGAGGTGAATAAATGGTTATCTAGGAGCAGTCAAGAATCCCTAACTAACATTCATATGTGAAAGAAATAGTGTAAACATGATCATTTAAGTATGCATATTCATAACTATTCCTGATGAAAACCTGTAGAAATCACAGAAATTGAGCATAGGGTGTTGCCAAGCAAATCCTAAACTATTCTTCCTTTCTGTAATTTTAGATGGTGAAACATAGATGATAAAACAAATATGTAAAACTAAACAGAGTTAAGGAACACTTATTGAACCATGTGGAAGCACAGGAATTCCATAGTCACTCTTCAGCCAATTAGACATAGCAGACAGTTCATTCTCTGAACTCTTAAGCAATCTTTGATTATAGAAATTATCACATATACAGTGCTAGTCTCTGCTTAAGCAAAAAATCAAACCAACAAAGACCAACCCTCATTACATTTTTCACGGTGGTATATATAGGTAAAATATCTAAAAGTATTTATTACAACTGACCTAAACAGGTCTGCGGGAAAAAAGATTTCTAAAACCTAACTCATGCTGGAATTAAATGCAAGTAAGTCTTCTTTGGGCTGCGCCAAAGGCAGCTGGATCAGAGTGAGTTAATGTGGTGTCTTTGGTGACCTGGTGTAGTGGTTGTGTAATAAATGTTCTTTGAGTTCTAGTCCACTAATCTTATGTGATTTTAATATGCAGTCATTTGTGTTGGTGAGCTTTGAATGGCTCCTTAACTGCTTCTTGACTTTCAAGGTTTTCTCTTAATGCTTCATTCGCCTAGAGCCCTGAGAAAATCTTCACTCATACACTTTGCCGCAGCACTGATACTCTTTGACATGGTTTTCAGCTTCACATCTTCTCTGATACTCTTTAACCTCTGAACTGGGTCTCTCTTTGTCTTCTGATACGTTAAAATTTGCAAAATCGGGCCTTTTCTACCTTTCTCGGTGAAAAAATGGCTGAGGAATCAAAATATTCCCTAAAGATTCTCCAATACGGCCCATTTCCTGTAGCGATGCGCGATTAGTGCTAAGCGCTAATCGCGCATTGAAAAATTCCTTAGAATTTTGATCCAGGGCTTCGAAGCTTGATTTTTGCACTTGCACGTTTTTTAGCTGCTGACGTCAGCATGACATGAGCAGTACGATGGATGACATCAGCAGTGGGACCCTCTTGTATGGTGATGACCTCAGCATGATGATATCAATAGGGTCACGTGGCAATACGACGGGGTGATAGCCTGGCGGGACACGGTGGCAGGGTTATGTCAGCAAGGCGCAGGTAGGAAGGGGTGAGGTGGAGGAGATGTGGCAGGGTGACTCGGTGCTCATGTCACACGAGGGGAGGGAGGTTTTTGGAATTCATCAGACCGCCTTTGGTATGGAGGTGGTATTTGTCAGGGGCAGCCCGATGCAATGGGATGCCTCCAACTGTCCCGGTGTATGATGGTGAAACCGTCGGACATCGGGTGCTACTACGCATCCCAAAAGAGCGCCCGATATGCATAAGGGCCGTCGGATCTGGGAGGGTTGATCCGAGGATGGACGAGAGGGGAAGATTCACGGGTTTTAGTGAAACAGCGCGCGTGTTAAACTTTAATATTTGCGGCCGCGGATGGGTTTGGACCTTAGGTTAGCGATTAATATGTTTGGCGCTTTGGTTATTTATTAATCAAACATTAGTAAATCCCAAAAATGTGATGCGTGGGGGGGTGGTTAATGCAGTTGGAAGGGTTTTTTTGTGTTTTGGAAGGAATCCAAACACCTCGGAGGGGAATTTTATGTAGAAATGAGGGTTCTTACTAAGATCCAGGTGAACTTAGTAATTCCCAGGGGGATATTTATGGTTATGTTTCAACCAGAGGGAGGGGATATTTACATAGGGGATTATTACATAGTTTTAGTAGGGGGAGGGGAAATAGATAGGGATTTACATAATGATTTCAGGAGTTAATATGAAAATGACAAGAAAGTGCTAAGTTTGAGAGATCTTAGGCTTTAAAGGGGAGATAGAACTTTGTAGAGAAATTATGGACCCTCCTTGAGTAAAAGTAGATCTTCACCAAGGCAAATGATATGGAAAATGATGAAGCTAAGACATATCAAGCAGATCTTGACATCTTTTAGGGGAAGTTAGTAAGTGATTTAGGGAATAATGAAGAAGGGGAAGGTTAGTGATGCCTCGCTTGAGCTCCTCCATATGAAACTGCCTGATGATTGTGACCTGAATAGATGTGACACTTGAAAACATAAAATTGATCACTAATCAACATCCTGCAACCTCAAAACTACCTACTCAGCCTACTTACCTAGCATTTTTTCCTTCTTTTTGGTTTGGGTGTATTTGGACTTGTAGACCCAACTTTTCAACTTTTCTTTTTCTGTTTTCCTATCTACATCTACACTTATTCCTTCCAAGGGCCCAGATTAAGCAGTTGGGCTCCTTTGATTCTCTAGCTATCTAAGAATCTACCAGGATTAAGCAGATTGGACAGATTATTCATTCTCTATATTCTAAAACAGGAAATTGAAACCTAGGGAGACCAGGATTAAGCGTTTTAGACCTCCCTTTAGCTGAAAATTCTACAAAAATGGAATAACTCCTCAACATTGGAATGCAGCAGTTTGAACTTAGACCAGCACACTTTCATGGCCTCCTTCTTTGGTGTCTGTTAGCAAATATGGAGCATTGCAGCATGCAAAGTATGACATATTTGGCCTGTAAAAATGTCAATCATGAAATATGAGTAACCTGCTGCAGCAGGAGGCTAACAACTACTTTGTTCTAAATTTAGTTTGAAAAATAATAGTTGTGTGCAGTTTGTTTAGATGCCACACTAGGTTACTTTATCCAATTATACAGTTGCATCATAATTGAATTTGTTTTAAATTATTCTCATAGGTAGAAAATAAATTGGCTCAACAATTAATATGAGACGATGGAGCGAATAAGGTATAAAGATAGATTGTTTATAAAAATAAAATATTGGGTTGCTAGTTTAAATGCACTCTAAAAGGATAAGCAAAACTGTTAGGAATAGAAGGGTAGGTAGAAATGTGAAAGTTTGAGATCTTGAAATGTTTTATTTCCTAAAGATCAAAACATTAGGAAACATTTTGATGACGAGAGTTCAAATAACCAAAGTTTTGGCCATATGTTATTTCATTCATATGCTATCACTCCATTTATTAAATTACCTAGACCCACAACCGTCATGTCCACCTATCATATCGCAATCCCACCATTCATTCCTCACTCACACGTTAAACTCCCTCCACCTTACCTCTCATCCCACACACTCCTCCACAATCCTATGACCCACACTCCTTTCGGCCCTCATTTTCCGTCGGAAGTTTATTGGCGGGGGGGACCTGAAATGGGCAGTGTTTAATACTTCCTACATAAACCACAAAAATTACCTATTAGTCTTTTGGGACTAGAAATCCCAAAACCACAAACCACTCCATTTTACCCCCAAACTTGGTATCCTTCATAGTCGTTTACCACCGTTTCACTTCATATCTCCTCTCCAATCATCTATCGCCTATCCTTTTCCCATTCATTTTCACTCCCAGGCATTTATAACCAAATGTCAGTTAATTAAGCCGTTGGATAATTAATGAATTTTCAAACGTTCGATGCCACCCTCCCACTCCATTTTTCTCTTTATAAACATTGTGTCATGCATTTCAATGGTTAGAAAGTTAATTTTTGCGACCAAGATTATTCTTCAAGCCCGCCTCCTCATATAACTCAACCACTTGTCTTATTCGTGTGCACATCTTCTACGTCGACTTGTCAGTTGCTTGTCTCCACTCTAGTATCTCCTTTTACCATTTTGTCATTTACAGTTTGTCATTTCATTTGAAAAAATGCCTCCCGAGGGAGAAAACATTGCAAAAGTTTCAAATCCTCTAATTCACCCACAAGTTGATTTCCACCATACTCCATTAGTTGAAAAGGATTGAAAAATCATTGAGAGTTCTTCTCAACTTGATTTATTTGAAATTTATTGCTAGTGGGAAGAGTAGCTAATTGACCAAAGTGATGAAATTAGGTTGTGGAAATCCCAATTACCCCACTATATTTTTCCACAAATACACAGACATCCATAGTTTCTGAGAAAATGCCATGAATCCTATGATCCTAGGTAGAGAGAAATTATCTCACCTACTGGAGAAATACTCTAACCCATTAAAACTAATTCAATTGAGAAAATGTTGCAGGCCCCTGCCACGATACCAACTCATCCTTTTTCACATGAAAACCTGATAGAAGCTTATAACAAACTGTATTTTACCAAGAGATCCTAGACCCAAGAACTATTTTTAGCAATTGGTAGTCCTCTACTAAGGAGAAATCTCCCTTATGATTCATCTATGTTTCCTGATAGAACCAGGCATATTATACTATCCTGTCTTATTTTCTTGGTTTTTACTCTCATCAATCTATCAATGAAGCCATCCTTGGTTTCTTATCTATGTTTTATTCTGATTCTAAGCCTACTATTATTTATGATTTCAGTCATTTCATAACTGAAACCATACATGAGTAGTTTGTCAAATTGAACATTGAAAAGGTATTCAAGTATGCTTCAGTACTTTTGTATCTTTTTATATATTTCCAGGGAGACAAATTCCCATTTCCTTTGCAGAAACTTATTGAAGAAGGACAACAAGAGTCAGTGATTTTCTGGACTTCAATGGGGATGAAGGAGAAAGAAGAATTCACATACAAGCAGTTGATAGAACTATTTATTCATCCAGCCCTCTGGCTTATGAGTAGCACTCCATTACCAGTGATCAGTGACGAGATTGTCAAATAATTTCAGTTCATATATCAAGTTGCAATAGGAGATTAGTACTGTTACTAAAACTACATAGAAATCATTGTTTTTGGCTGTGAGCTTCCACCCTACAAACTTCCAAAGTACCTCCCTCTTAGAATATTTTTCACTGGAGTACTTGAGGAAAATATTGAATGTAGATGAAGCACATGTTGTAGTAGCCAAAAAGAAATCACAATTTAAGCTCAAAGCTCAAGTTGGTCCCTTCATTTGTAATACCAGGGCACAAGGGGAGGAAGTAAATAAGTTGTTAAAAGAAATAAAATTTTCTCTTAGTTTCTCTTGGTCATATGACCCATTGGGAGTCATCTCCAAACTCAAGGTGGAAAATAATTTCGCACCATATTACCATACAACTAGGCTTGAGATAGAACAGTTCAAGAATCAGTTGGAATGGATAGAAAATACCCTCCAAGAGGCCAAGGAGCATGCAATCTCTACATCAGATATGCAAACTCCAATTGCACAAGAAAAGACAGCCAAGAGAGGGAGGGAAGAACAATCTTCACTTAAAACAGAGGCAACAATCCAAGGCCTCAAAGTCTTTCACAGGAAAAAGAAACAAAGGGTCTCTATGAATATTGATTCACAGTCTGGTGAATAGTCTATACAATCTCCAACTCACTCTACCACTTATCATGAATAGTAGATAGTCAAAATTGTTGGAGGAATTCCAGAGAATAAAGAGGAAAACATCTTCCATGTCTTTAGTGAAATCAAAGGAAATAATGAAGAATTGAATTTGAATACTTACACACATTTCTAGAGGCATTCTTCCGGCTCTCAAGAAAAGTTTCTTTCAGTCTTCGACTTTGAGAAGGGGAATATGCAAATGGCTTTCTTGCAGGCCCATGTTTGTCATCCTAGGACTGCAGCACAATACCAGAAACACACTTCTTTTGAGTTTAATGTCAAGGATGTGCATCCAATTTATCAAATTGAGATGCACAAAAAAACTGGATAGATGATTACTTCAACCTTGACAAACACTACTATGAGTTTGTGAAAAAATATAGGTTACATTAACCAACACTCATCCGCAACTAAAGTTGGAGAAGGTCTCCTCATTAGCAAAGGATACCAAGATTCAATCCTTGGAAACCCTAGTGCTAAGGATGGGATATGATCCCTCAAACATAAATGCTATATAGGAGCTCATTAACAAAAAGAATATTGAAGTTCCAACTTAAAGAAACAGCTGAAACTACCAGCATCTGAGGATCCAATGGCCAAAGAAATTGAGGAGATAAAGACTCAAAAGTTAGAAATGATGCAACTCATCATAGAACAGAATTTACAAATAAAACAAATGGAGGAGAAGATAGATAAATTGGTTAAGGAGAAGAAGGAAGCTATTAGGAACATTCAAACTTTAGTGGATGTAGTCTCTCTTGCAGCATTCCCCATCACCAGAGTTTCTACTTCAGCCACTACATCAGCAACAAGTACAATAGAAGGAGCTAAAAATCTTGCTGAACATGTTCAAAACCTGTCTATCCAGATAAGAGAAATCAATAAACTAAACGATGAACTGAAAGAATTATGGTTGATGAAGTCTATATCAAACAGTTCACATACAACTGAAACAAGCAGACTCAAAGGCCAAGGGGAAATGTTGCAGAGAGAACTCACAGATTCCTTCATAAGGAACAAGTTGGCTCTAACAAAATAAATTTTTGTGGGAAGAAATGACAGAAGCAGTCAAGGAGATTTGGAGCTCCAATAAGATAGTATTCAAGCATAAAGAGCTCTTGGGAAAATCTCAGGAAGCAGTGGAAACCATAACTAAGAAGCTAGAGGATATGCCAGAGACTGCCTATAATATAAACAAATTTCTAAATTCCAAGGATGACTATGATATTGAGGAATTAAGAATAAACAACAAAACTGCAACGATATTAGAGGTAAATAAGATTATCACTAAGAAAAATCTCACCCTTCAACTACAAGAAAAGTTTAACAATCTTAACAACATAGTTAAGAGAATTTTCAACAAAACTGAATCTTTGGTCAACAAGGGTTTACCTTCTATGATATTTATTAATGATAATTTAATGCCAATTGAGGATTATGTCAAGAATTTAACAGAGGTGGGCACCCATGGAGCTTCAATTTCCAATATCAAAGGATTAGCAACACCAACTCTCATAGTAAAAACACTCAGGGATTATTTCTTCATCCTAGATGAAATTAAGCATATATTTTTGGTAAAACCTACTTTTACTAAAGACACCAAGATAGATGAAATCTACAGGAGGGTAACAAAGATTTATATCTTAGATAATAAATGCTAGGAAGAATTAACATATTTACCTGATTAAGGATAATTGAACAACATTCACTTTTTGAGGGAACAATGAGCCAGCTTCAACCATTTTTTAACTTTTTCAGTAATAGTTATCAAACAACGCAACAACAAAATAGTGTTATATCATCGGGAAATTTTATTTTTGATTGTGTAAATAATCTATTTTTGTTAAAGCAACTCAGGATATTTTTCGTCTTACTGGTATATAAATAACTCTCTTCATGAGTTATTAAGGATTGCACCCTTGAAGAAGAATTTCTAGACATCTTGTGTAATTAATCTTTCTAGATCATTAAAATGAAGCAAAGGGTTCTGAATTATGTTTTATATAGTTTGTGTTTCCTGTAAGTTTTCCAGTGTCATTAATTATGTTTTTTCTTCATATACTTGTGTCTTCCAAAGATAACTAGGTAGGAATAATTGTATTTCAATCTATTCCTATAAGCTCTTAAAGTGATAATCTATAAAGAGAATGCATTAATGGACTATTTGTTTAATTAATTCCCTCAAAATCAATAAATCATTGACATCTTTCGTAAGCTCATGTGTATTTTCTCAAACCTTTAAACATAGTTCAAAGGTTTTCATACTTATGATTATTTAGCTTTGAATTTGAAAATTGTGGCAATCATATTACTTTTATGTTTCTGCTCATCATCATAAAAGTTATTTCACTATGTAAATATTTATAGCAGCCCTCTACTAAGATATTGATATTATTCAAGATGTTAGGCATATCCATTCTATATCTGTTTCATTCATTCGTCTCCCAAATTAAAATAAAACCCCCAAAACAATTATTTTAGATGCTCTAGCATAATAGCTGACCATTATTATTTCAGAGATACAGCATCAAATTGGCGTTGTTGCCAGGGAATTGAATTTCATTAATTTTTTCTGGGGAAACAATATGTATTCTATTCCTTTAAGGTGATTAGAGGTCTAGAAAGTTTAAAATCCTTCACGTGGCAACTCCACTCTCCCAAAATGGCACCTTTTAAGCACACTAGATCTCATTCAGAGCCTGACTTAGTTGATCCTCTGTCATACCCTGAAAAAATTCTGAGAAAAGCCAATTCTAAAAGAGGACTTCAACCCTCTTCTTCTTCGTCTATAGTCTTGGAGTGTGAAGATTTAGCATCATTTTATTCTAATAGTAACATTCCACCCAATCTAGATTACTCCCACCTATCACCTAGGGCTGCTAAACTCTTAGATAGGGGAGTTGATTTTAAATCATCATTCCTCATTCATTCATTTGAATCTCATCCAAAATCCTCACTACCACCAAGATCACCTAAAACTAAGTCTAACTTGCATGTTAATTTACTAGAATATAGACCAACAAATTTCATATACCCTACCACTTATTCATTTCCTCCCACTTCTGGACAACCTGAAGCTTCTAATTCTGAAAAACATGAAGAGACCATATTTTTGTATTCGAATCCACTCTTTGAAACAAAGGAGGGTATTCATTCATAAGTCTAGAAGTTAGTTATTAAGACTCCTTTGAAATCATTCAGGAGATCCCCTCCTTCTTCACCTCCAACTGATTCTTCACCCCATCAATCAATCATATTTTTCCACCCCTTCTTCATCTTGTTCAAATTCTTCATCATCACAAACACCTCATATACCACCTCCTACTATGGTTTTCTGGCCTATTGTACAGGCTAGATATGCATCTTTACTCTTACCTCCTAAGCTTGACGCATTCCCAACTGGATACTTGAAATACCTTCCAAGGTATAATGGAGAGACCAATCCCTCTGTTGAGGACCATCTCCAAACCTTTTTAGACTTTGCAGATAACATGGATATTTAAGAAGAAAATGTTTACATAAGGTTGTTTGTACAATCACTTGAAGGAAATGTAAGAATTTGGTTTTGGCAGTTACCTACAAATTCCATTAGAAATTGGGAAGAACTTACAAACATATTTAAAAACCAGTGGGGTGTGAAAAAGTATCCTCTTTACTTTGTCACTGAGTTTGATGAACTTAAAAGACATTTTGGTGAACCTATATCATACTTTATCAAAATATTCAATAAGCCTTATCATAAAATGCACCCTGATTGTAAACCCCCTGTAGCAGCGGAAAAGTCTAGATTTTCTAAAGGCTCTCATGATGATTTTGTTGTTATGCTGAGAGAGAGAACCTCAAGAAATCTTGAATATATGCAAACAAATGCTATTGAGGTAGAAGAAAATAGGGTTGCATCAATTTCTTTTAAAGATAAAGAGGAAAGGGCCCAAAGAAAACTCAAATCGACACCAGAGGCTTCTAGTTCCTCTAAGACTAAAGCAGAAGATTATAAAATAGATGAAATAAATTCTCTTCTTAGAAATATATCTAATATAATTTCCAATATTGAGAATCAACTTAGGACAATTCAACAAACGGTTACGAGACCCCAAAATCAAAATAAAGGTCAGTATAAAAGAAATTCAAAATTACAAATTCTTTAGAGACCTAGTAATGAGCAGCAGAATCCTACTCCTTTGTTGATAGATGATCAAAAACGTGATGATAATATTATGACCATCACTGAAGATATAAATAATATGGATACTTCCCCTAATCAAATAGTTATTATTCCTCTTACACAACAAAATCAGGTTCAAGAAGATCAAGAATCTTCATAGGTTTCTAAATACCATGCCTTCTTTGAATTTTTAATTATAGAATTGAACAAAGGATATGACCTTAGGCCTAGACCTGGCCCTGGAGGACATCCTAGGGAAACTCTAGCAATTGAACCTTGTGCCAAAACTGCTCAAACTCAAATAACTTTTATTTGACCATTAGAATAGTCAATTGATACCCCTCAAAATGAAAAAAATTCTTTGACTACATTTAATGTTGAAAAAGATTTAGGAAGAGTTACAATCCCAATTCCTCTTTTATAACTTTCTAAAAACCATGGGTATAAAAATAAGGTCTCCAAATGGATCGAAAATACCTCGATTGATGCAGAAGGTGAGATCATCAGTCTGCAAGATAAAAGACCAGCAATTGTTTTTGGCCCTAGCTTAGATATGATAGATGAAATAGTGCCTCCTTTCTATGTAACTCTTAAGACAATTGATTCCATGTCGTATAATTGTATGCTTGATTCTGGAGCATCACATAACTTGATGCCAAAAAATATCATGGATCATTTAAAACTTGACATAAATAGAGCCTATCATGACTTATACACCTTTGATTCTAAAAGGGTTCCTTGCATAGGATTGATTAAGGATTTAGTAGTCACCCTTGCCCAAATACTAGTGAAAAGCGTAGTGCTTGATATAGTTGTCATAGATACCCCTCCCAAATTTGGAATGCTCCTTTATAGCTCTTGGTGTGCCAAATTAGGGATAAATCTTCAGATGGATATGTTTGATGCTACTATTCTAGCTTATGGGGGAGAACAACTAAGATTATATAGAGAGGTGAGATTTGCGGAGACTGTTTGCAAAACAGACCAACCAAGGATCCATCCCATTTATGCAATTGTCTAAGATTTTGGTTGCTTTCAACTCTCTTCAAATCAAGTGCATGAAACTCAAGTTAAAATTGAAGATGTAAATGAAAGTACAACACCAAATTGATCTGATATATGGAAACTATTTTTTGATGGCTCTTGTACAAAAAATGGAGCAGGAGCTAGAGTAGTTTTAATATCACTAGAAAAAGAAAAAATTACTCAATCATGTAAGCTCAAATTCGAAGATACAAATAATGTGGCTGAATATGAATATTTCCTTTTCAGATTTGAATTAGCCAAAAGGTTAAAGGTTAAAAACATAAGTGTTTTTACTGATTCATAACTTATTGTCAAGAAAGTGAGAAATATTTTCCAAACTAAACAACCTAGACTTAGGTTTTACTGAAATGAAGTATGGGATTTAGTTGAAAACTTCTTTGATGCTTTTAATTTGACTTATATTCCAAGGGACCTGAATATTCATGCAGATGCCTTAGCTGTTTCTGCTAGTTCATTTAAAATTTCTAATCAGACTAATTTACTCTACCAAATACAAGTCAAGTAGAGACCCTCTATCCCAGACAATCTAAAACACTGGTAGATATTTGAAGATTATGAACATTTGAAATATTTTCTGCAAGTTGTAGATCAATTTTCTATTCTACAAATTGATGAAGATAGATCTAAAATAAACAAAAATGCAAGTGGGAATGATAGTTCAGATTTCAGTTCAAAAATTATTGATCATGATATTATTCAATTGTCTAACAATTTTATTCCCAAAGGCTTGATCCCTTTAGAAAATTGTTTGATCAAAATGATGTCCTCTGAAATCCTCAGTCCATTTCTTTAGAAGAGGACATAGAAGAAATTAACATGGGAACAAATGATGATGTCAAAATCATCAAAATATGTGCATCTCTAGACCCTAAGATAAAAACTCAATACCTTAAGTTTCAAAATTATAAGGATGTTTTTGCTTGGACGTATGTTGATCTGAAAACCTATGATACTTCATTAATACAACATAAAATTCCTTTGAAGCCAGAAGAAATACCTTATCAACAAAAACTTAGGAGGATTAATTGAGCCCTTCTACCAACTATACAAAAGGGAATTAAGAAAATTCTAGATGCCCAAATCATTCTCCCTCTTAGATATTCTAATTGGCTTGCAAATTTAGTTCATGTTAGGAAGAAGAATGGAGAAATCGGACTTTGTGTGTACTTTAGTAATTTGAACAAAGAATCATTAAAGGATAATTACTCTTTGCCCAAAATGGATCAGTTACTTCAAATGGTTTAAGGAGCACAAAGACCTTTTATTCTTGATGGTTTTTTAGGTTACAATTAGGTGAATATTGATGGAGGAGACAGGGAAAAGACAGCCTTCACTACACCCTCAGGTACATTTATGTATGCTAGAATTCCATTTGGCTTAACAAATGCTGGAGAAACATTTCAGAGAGCTATGGATGTAGCTTTTATGGGTAAGGTAAACAAATTTGTGGTTATTTATCTTGATGACATTACTATTTTTTCTAAATCTGATCAGAAACATCTAAAGCACTTGATCAAGGTTTTTGATAGGTCTAGGAAATTTGGGATCATTAAACCCTAAAGCCTTTGTTTGGTATCAAAGAAGGAAAACTATTGTGCCATATAATTTCAAAGGAAGGAGTGGTGATTGATCCCAAATGTGTGTCTGCCATTGAAACATTGACCTAACCTAGAAACAAGAAAGAAATTCAAGCTTTTCTAGGCAAGATTATTTTTTTAAGGAGATTCATCCCAAATTATGCAGAGATTGTAAAAGATATATCTGACATGCTTCAAAAGGATCATAAAGTCCAATGGATTGTCAGTTCTAGGCATGCATTTTATCAGATCAAGAAAGATATCTTTGGAGCTCCCACCTTGGCTAACCATGATTATATTAAACCATTTAGTATCTTTTCTTTTGCCTCAGAAACAACCCTTATTGTTGTTCTATTACAAAAGAAGGAAGATTCCCATGACCAACCCATAGCCTTTTTTAGTAAGGTTATGAGATATGTTGAGCGTAAGCATGACATAATCGAGAAGCAAGCCTATGCCCTCATTCAAGCCCTGAAATATTTCAAGATGTATGTTCTACATTCACCTATTACTGCTTATGTTCCTAATAGTGATGTAAAAATTGTTTTAACTAAACCAGACACTGATGGGAAAAGAGGTAGGTGGACACTCAAATACTTGAGTTTGATCTAAGTATCAAAACTACAAAGCTAGTAAAAGGCCAAGGATTAGCCAAGCTTCCAGCAGAATCCAATTGCAAAGTGCGTGGAATCAATTCCATTTTAGAAGTACGAGGGAAGAACCCACAAGAACCTTTTGTCCTTGTAGAAGGGGATAATCCACAAGAACCTTCTCTTCAACCCAAAGAAAATAACCCACAAGAACCTTCTCTTCAACCTGAAGAAAAGAATCCACAAAAACCTTTACCTTCAGATCATATCAACCCTTTACATATTGATGACCAATTTCTATTGGAAGATTGTTATCAAGATATTGTAAAGTTTCTGCTCAATTTTGAATGCACAACATCATTCTACAACACCCAATGTAAAACTCTTAAATTGAAAGAAGTCATGTCTTGCATCATAAATTTAAATTTTTACTAGAAATATCTACTGAATATTTTGTTATTATTCTTAATAGAATTAGAAACTAAAGGAATCGTTGATCAGTTTCAAGAAGGATTTTGTGGAGGACATTATGTTTGGAGAGAAAAAACATACAATATTTTAAGGGGAGGATTTTATTGGCCAATATTTTTCTTGCAAGTAGGGGCAAAGGTCAGAAGTTGTGTTCCTTGTCAAATGTTTGCTAGTAAGAAGAAACTAGTAGCTCTTCCACTAGTACCATCAATAATCTCAACACGTTTCCTTCAATGGGGATTAGGTTTTGTTGGAGAGATCCATCCCAATTCTAGTAATCATCATAGATGGATCCTCATAGCAAAAGACTACATCACTAAATGGGTAGAAGCAATTCTAGTAAGAAATTCTACCGATTCGTGTAATTAAATTCATTGAAGAAAATACCTTATCTAGGTTTGGTTGCCCAACTCATATTGTCACAGATAATGTAGCAACATTCTCTAGTGTTAAAATGATTGAGATTTTTCAAAAATATTAGATTCTGTTACATCATTCAGCTCCATACTACCCTCAAAGTAATGGCCTCGCCGAATCATCAAATAAAACTCTGGTGAAGGTAATAAAAAAGACCCTAGCAGATCACAAAAAGAGCTGGGACTCTCATTCAATTTATGTAGTATGGGCAAACAAAATAACTCCAAAAATATCTACTGGGAAATATCCTTTTCAGTTAGTCTATGGGAAAGATGTAATTTTTCCCACCAATTTGGCTTTCCCAGTTTTAAAATTCTTGCAGGACTCAACAGATGAATCTGATAATTTTTCAAGAAGGATAAATAATATTACTGAATTCAATTCAAATTGAAGAAAATATCAGAATAAGATGAAAAGCTTGTTTGACCAAACAGCTAGGGAAAGGGACTTCAGGAAAGGTGACCTAGTTCTAAGATGGGACTCTGAGAGGGATTAAAAGGAAAAGCATGACATGTTTGATAACCTCTAGTTTGGTCCTTTAGAAATTGGTGAAGTGAAGGGAAACAACACTTTTGTTCTATAGAATCTTGAGGGACTATATTGCACTTACCCTATAAATGGAAGGTTTCTCAAACATTGCATTCAATACTAAGAAGTTGGAACACATTTCACTGTAAAAAGTTTATTTTCTTTTACTTTTCAAGATGTCATTGATATTTTTTTATAGCAAAGGACTCCATAGCCTAAGGAAAAAGCACATGGATATGTAGGTTCTTTGCATTCTATAGGAGAAAGAAGTCCCTAGTTGGAGCCAATGTTGTAGCATATTTTGGTTTTCATAAGTTAGAATAAATTAGACAAAAAATGAAAATATATTTACAAAATGATAAGATAGGATGTGGACAAAAAGAATATTAAATAAAAATGCTAGGAAAATAGTTTGATAAATATGTCCGTATCAAAGAAAATGTTCTGGTAGATTCCCTAAAAAATGAAGGCAAAATAAAATTTTAGGTTAGATATAAAAGAAAGTGTTGCGAATCTAAATGCCAGTACTTTATTCTAAATTTAGTTTGAAAAATAATAGTTGTGTGTAGTTTGTTTAGATGCCACACTAGGTAACTTTATCCAATTATACAGTTGCATCATAATTGGACTTGTTTTAAATTATTTCTCATAGGTAGAAAATAAATTGGCTCAACCGTTTAATTTGAGCCAATGGAGGAAATAAGGTATAGAGATAGATTGTTCACAAAAAGAAAATATTGGGTTTCTAGTTTAAATTCACTCTGAAAGGATAAGTAAAAATGTTAGGAATAGAAGCTAGGTAGAAATGTGAAAGTTTGAGATGTTGAAAAAGTTATTTCCTAAGGATTAAAAAATTAGGAAACATATTGATGACGGGAGTTCAAATAACCAACGTTTTTACCTTATGTTATTTCATTCATATGCTATCACTCCATTCGTTAAATTACTTGAACCCACAGTCGTTGTGTTCACCTCTCATATCGCGGCCCCACCATTCATTCCCTGGTCACACATTAAACTCTCTCTACCTCACATCTCATCCAACAGACTCCTCCGCAATCCTATGACCCACACTCCCTTTTGTACCTCATTTGTCATCCAAAGTTTATTATTGGGGTGGGGGGCGTGAGGGGGCAATGGGTAGCCTTTAACACCGCCTACATAAACCACAAAAAATGCCTTTTAGTCTTTCAGGCCTAGAAATCCCAAGACCACAAACCACTCCATCTTACCCCCGAACGAGGTATCCTTCATAGCCATTTACTACCACCCCACATCACCTCCATGTCACATTTCACTTCATATCTCCCATCCAATCATCTTCCGCCTATCTGTTTCCCATTCATTTCCACTCCCGCGCATTTATCACCAAATTTCCCTTAATTAACCTATTGGATAATTAATGAATTTTAAAACATTCAACGCCACCCTCCCACTCCATTTCTCTCATTATAAACACTATTTCATGCATTTCAAAGGTTACACAGTTAACATGTGTGACCATGATCATTCTTCAAGCCCGCCTACTGATACAGCTTAGCCACTTGTCCTGTTCACAAACACATCTTCCAGGTCCACTTGTCAGTTGCTTACCTCCACTCTAGTAACTCCTTTTACCATTTAGTCATTTACAGTTCGCGGTTTAATTTGACAAAATTGCTCCGAAGGGAAAAACAATTGTAGATGTTTCAAATCCTATAAATCACCCACAAGTTGATTTCCACCATACTCCATTAGTTGACAAGGATTCAAAAATCATTGACACTTCTTCTCAATCTAATTTATTTGAAATTTATTATTAGTCAAAAGAGCACCTAATTGATGAGAGTGATGACATTGGGCTCTGGAAATCCCAATTACCCCACTATATTTTTCCACAAATACACAGACCTCCATAGTTTGTGAGAAAATGCCATGAATCCTATGATCCCAGCCAAAGAGCAATTATCTCACCTACTGGAGAAATCCTCTATCCCATAACATTGATTCAATTGAGAAAATGTTGTAGGCCCCTGCCACTATACCAACTCATCCTTTTTCTCATGAAAGCCTGATAGAATCTTATAACAAACTCGACTTTACCAAGAGATCCCGGACCTTGAAACTATTTTTAGAAATTGGTAGTCGTCTCTAAAGATAAATCCCCCTTATGATTCGTCTATGTGTCTTGATAGAACCATACATGTTACTACTATCCTATCCTATTTTCTTGGTTATCACTCTGATCAGTGTGTCAATGAAGCCATTCTTAGCTTCTTATCCATGTTTTCCTCTGTTTCTAAGCCTACTATTATTTATGATTTCAGTCATTTTGTAGGTGAAACCATACATGAAAAGTTTGTCAAATTTAACATTAAATAAGTATTCAAGTATGCTTTAGTACTTGTGTATCTTCTTATATATTTTTAGGGAGACAAATTCCCCTTTTCTTTGCAAAAAGTTGATGAAGAAGGACAACACAGTCAGTGATAATCTGGACTTCAATGGTGATGAAGGAGAAAGAAGAATTCACATACAAGCAATTCATAGAACTATTAATTCATGCGGCCCTCAGCCTTATGAGCAACACTCCATTACCAAGGATCAGTGAGGAGATTGTCAAAGAACTTCAGTTCATAGATCAAGCTGCAATAGGAGATTAGTATTGCTACCAAAACTACATAGAAATATGGGTTTTTGGCTATGAGCTTCCACCCTACAAACTTCCAAAGTACCTCCCTATTAGAATCTTTTGCACTGGAATACTTGAGGCAAATACTGAATGCAGATGAAGAACATTTTGTAGCTGCCAAAAAGAAATCACAATTTAAGCTCAAAGCTCAAGTTGGTCCCTTCATTTGTAATACCATGGTAGCAGGGGAGGAAGTAGATAAGCTGTTAAAAGATATTATATTTTCTCTCAGTTTCTCTTGGTCATATGACCCATTGGGAGTCATCTCCAAACTTAGGGTGGAAAATAAGTTCACACCATATCATCATACCGCTAGGCATGAGATAGAATAGTTCAAGAATCAATTAGAATGGATAGAGAATACCCTCAAGGAGCTTGAGGAGTAAGCCGTCTCTACATCAAATATGAAAACTCCAATTGCACAAGAAAAGAAAACCAAGAGAGGGTGGGAAGAACAATATTCACCTACAACAGAGGCAATAAGCCAAGTTCTCAAAGTCTTTCATATGAAAAAGAAAGAAAGGGTCTCTATGAATATTGATTCACAGTTTGGTGAATAGTCTATACAATCTCCAACTCAATTTACCACTTCTCATGAACAGAAGATAGTCCAAATTGTTGGAGGCATTCCAGAGAATAAATAGGAAGACATCTTCCATGGTCTTAGTGAAATCAAAATAAAGAATGAAGAATTAACATTGAATACTTAAACCCAGTTCTAGAAGCATTCTTCCATCTCTCAAGCCAGGCTTCTTTTAGTCTTTGACTCTAATAAGGGGAATATGCAAATGGATTTCTTGTATGGCCAAGTTCCTCAGCCCATGACAACAACAAAATACCAGAAACACACTTCTTTTGAGTGTCATGTCAAGGATGTGCATCCAATTGATCAAATTTAGATTCATAAACAAACTAGACAGATGATTGCTTCATCCTTGACAAACACTGTTATGAGTTTGTCAAAAATGCATGTTACATTGGCCAACATTCAGTCACAATTAAAGTTGGAGAATGTCTCCTCATTAGCAAAGGATACCAACATTAAATCCTTAGAAAACCTAGTGCTAAGGATGGGATATGATCCCTCAGACATAAATGTTGCAGAGGAGCTCATTAAGAAAAAGAACTCTGATGTTGTAGCATTAAATAAATAGCTAAAACTACCAGCATCTGAGGATCCAATGGCCAAGGAAATCGAGGAGGCAGAGACTCAAAAGTCGAATATGATGAACCTCATCATAGAAAAAAATTTCCAAATAAAACAAATGGAGGAGCAGATGGAGAAATTGGTTAAGGATAAGGAGGAAACTATCAGGAACATTAAAGCTCCAGTTGATGTAGTGTCTCTTGCAACAGTTCCCATCATCCAAGTTTCTACTTCAGCCACTAAATCAACAACAGGTACAACAGAAGGGGCTCAACATCTTACTGAAGTTGTTCAAAACCTATCTATCCAAACAGGAGAAATAAATAAACTAAAAATGAAGTCAAATAATTATGGCTTATGATTTCTATATGAGACAGTTCACATACAGCTGAAACAAATAGACTCAAAGGCCATGTGGAAATGTCGTAGAGAGAACTCATAGATTCCTTCACAGGAAACAAGTTGGGTTTAGCAAAATAAATTATGTGGGAAGAAATCATAGAAGAAATCAAGGAGATTTGGCCATCCATTAAGATAATATTCAATCAGAAAGATCTCTTGGAAAAGGTTGAGGAAGCAGTGGAAACCATAACTATGTAGTTGGAGGATATGCTAGAGATTGCCTCTGATATAATCAAATTTCTAAATTGCAAGGATTACTATGAGCTTGAGGAATTAAGAATAAATGATAGAAATACAACGATGTTAGAGGTAAAGAAGATTATCACTAAGAAAAATCTCACCCTTCAGCTACAAGAAAAGTGCAGCAATGTTAACAACATAGGTTAGAGATTTTCCAATAAAATTGAACCTTTGGTCAGCAAGGGTTTACCTTCCATGATGGTTATTAATGATAAATTAATTCCAATTGAGGATTATGTCAAGAAGTTAATAGAGGTGGGCACCCATGCAACTTCAGTTTCCAATATCAATGGATCAGCAAAACCAGCTCTCATAGCAAAAACACTCAAGGATTCATTCTTCATCTTGGATGAAATCAAGCATATATTTTGGGTAAAACCCACTTTTACTAAATACACCAATATAGATGAAATCTATAGGAGGGTAACAAATATTTGTTTCGCAGATAAGAAACGAAGGGAAGAATTAACATATTTACTTGATTAAGGATAATTGAACGATATTCAGTTTTTGAGGGAAGAGTCAGTGAGATTCAACCATTTTTCAACTTTTTCAGTAATAGTCGACAAACAACATAACACCAAAATAGTGTTAGATCATTAGGAAATTTTATTTTTGATTGTGAAAATAATCTATTTTTGTAAAAGCAATTTAGGATATTTTTCTTCCTACTGTTATATAAATAACTCTCTTCATGAGTTATGAAGGGTTGCACCTTTGATGAATAATTTCTAGACATCTAAATCAATTAATGTTTCTGGATCATTAATACAGAGCAAAGGATTCCGAATTCTGTTTTATACAGTTTGTGTTTCCTGTAAGTTTTTCCAGTGTCATTCATTATGTTTTTTCTTCATATACTTCTTTCTTGCAAAGAGAACTAGGTAGGAATAATTATATTTCAATATATTCCTATAAGCTTCTGAAGTGTTAATATATAAAGAGAATGGATTAATGGAATATTTGTTTAATTAATTCCCTCAAAATCAATAAATCATCAACATCTTTTGTAAGCTCATGTGTATTTTCTCAAACCTTTAAACATAGTCCAAAGGTTTTCATACTTACGATTATTTAGTTTTCAATTTGAAAACTGTAGCAACCATATTACTTTTCTATTTTTGCTCATCATCATAAAAGCTATTTCACTGTGTAAATATTTATAGCATCCCTCTATTGACATATTGATATTATTCAAGAGATTAGGCATATCAGTTCTATATCTGTTTGATTCATTGGTCTTCCAAATTAAAACAAAACCCCCAAAACAATTATCTTAGATGCTCTAGCATAACAACACACCATTATTATCTCAGAGATACAATAGAGTGGTTTTCTTCACAAATTGAGCAAATTTCAATAGAATCCAATGGACATTCATTCATAGGGTGCCTCCTAGTGCATCTAGGATAGAAAATGGCTAAGGCTCTCTCTGCCTCCTCTTGCTTTATCCTAATGTGCATAGCATCCATCTGTAAGGCAGTAGTTTGTAGCATCTAACGATTGAAATCTCCCAGCATGTTTCCAATTTCATCCTTGATGGATGAATTGGAAGATGATGTATTGACCATAGGTTGACTTCCCCTACCCTTTTTCGTAGCTGCCCTAGAATGGTTTCTAAAGATAATCTTGATGTCCTCATAGGGAAACTGGTATATATCTCCTCTTGTTGACAAGTGTAGGGTATCTAAAAGGTCTTCCCTTACTCCTCTAAGTAGGACCAACTTCAGCGACTCTTGGCCAAGTGTGCAGCTAGCCCTTTTGTAACTAAGTTGGAATATTTCTTCATAATCCTCTAGGGATTCATCATTACCTAAGGTCATCCTAAAAATTTCTTCTTTAGTATCCTTAGACCTATAGTAGTCTCAATACTTGTTGTTGAAGGCTTGCTGCATCTGAGCCCAAGTTGTGATGATATCCCTAGGTAAACCCATGAACTGGTGCAAAGTTTCATCCTTGAGGGTAGATGGAAGTAGTTTCAAATTCAACTCATCATATGTATAGTCATAGGTTCGACATATAATAGTAAATTCAAAAAAGAAAGTCTTCGGATTTTCTATGGTCAGGACATGGAAATGAGGAAGGGTAGAGGGGCTTATATTTTTCATCTTAGTGTCCCCTTTGGTTTCCCTGGCGGGGAAGGCACCCTCAACTACCTCTATATTCCCTCTGTCATTTCTATTTTCAACCCTTGGCTCATAGGAATGGGTTCTTATGCTTCTTTTTCCCCTATAGGTTCTTAAAATATGTCTAGTTGCTCACCTAAGGGTTTCTCTAGTTCACAACCACCGAAGAAGAGGGAAGGTTGGATGTTTGATGCAATGGGGGTATTTGGAAAAAATTTCCCTAAGTTATCCATATTTCTACGAGGCATGAAAAGAAATGTTTTTTTTTTGGTTTTGTGTTTTTTATCTAACTTTGCAAGTGATTGTAAAATTGAAATTGTAGACTAAATGAAAAGATTAACTACTTGATTGAAATCTAACTTACAGAATCAAAATTGCAGACTAAATGAAAACTACTAACTAAATGAAAAGATTAACTACTTGATTGAATTCCAACTTGTAGAATGGAAATGAAAGAAAATAAGGCAGAGTAAAGAGGAAGAAAAATAAATTACTTTTGTAGAAATGAAACTAATGGCAGAATATTAGAAGTGAGAAAGCAATAATCACATATTACTTAGACACCTACCTGGCAACACCACCAAAAAGTGATGAGCACCAATATTACAGTAAGAATGCTCCAACTCTTGGGCTACCATCATTACTTTATCAACTTCGTGTTCATACAAACTTGGAAGTGACAGTGTTGTATACACAAGTAAAAGTGATGGCTCTATCTTTTGTCATTGTTCAACTATCTAGATACCATTATGGTTTGTGTTATCACTCAAATTCTCTGATGCAAGAGCATCTAGATCGGGCCAACAATGTGACAGGGTGGTCACATGTTGTGGCTAATGTAAGATTTGAGGAAGAATTAGTTGTTAAATTTGTGTTAATTTCAATAAGGGTAAGTAGTTAAAAGTGGTCAAATTTGTTTAAATGGAGATGAGATTGAATTATAACTATATAACTAATTCCTTCATGTGTGGAAAGAAGTGGTTAGATATGACTTATTTATAACTTGTTTTTTGGGGGAGATTTTGTAAAAAAAAAAAAGAGGCAGCGAGGGAGAGATAGATGGAATGGGGGGAGGTCTAACAGATAGAGAAGGCCAGGGTAGAGCACACCCATCCTTGTTTGATCAGGCTATTGAGGTAATAGTAATATGCTAATAAGGATTCAACATAATAAATATGTAACAACTATGCATTTCTGTGACTTGATCTCCCCATGGTCAATTGGACAAGTGTGTAATTGCATGCTCAAAAATCTCTGTGTGATTTATGTGTTGATTAGTAAATGATTAATGAATATGTGAAATGTTACTAAGGAATTCACGTACAATCCTTGTAATATGGAATGGTAATGTTTGAATGCATGAATTGTGGTCATTGAATGAGTTTGTCCTTGTAGTTAATGGCATAGGAATTAGAAGGTTCCTGTAGAAGGGTTTGAAGACCTTTTTGGCACAGAAATCATTGTGATTGATATAAATCAAGTTTTCTATGTTGTATTAGAGTAACCCGACATAATTTAGAACCAGAATCAGTAATAAGTTGTTAATGCTACTGGAATTTCCATGGTAAGTCTTTGCGTGGTGTTGGTTAACTGCCAGTTCATGGAAGTCGCCATCTAGGCGTAAATGAATCTATAGTTCCGTTGATTAGGGGTCCGTGTAGAAGATCTAGAGACCCTGCCTAAAAGTTGGAAAAATGAAACTAGACCTGAGGTATCTGCTCTCATCACAACTGAGGTTATAGGAACGCTATTGAACCCATGGACCACAGTTGTTCTTGGTTTGTTCGACTCATTAGAGGGCACTAAAAATAGGAAGCTGAAGCCGCGTCTAGGCCAGAAGATGGCGTGTTCTTTTGTCAAATAGTTAGTGAATGCATAGCTGTCGTTTCTTGGCATTAACACAAAGACAAAGAGGGTAGTTGGTGTTATTGAAGAAGGTGCCTGGAAAACTATCCCATTTTGAGGGAAAAGTTGAGAAAGCTACTGTAGCTGAGTTTTCCTTCGCAAATAAGGTCCCACTAGTGATGAATTTCACCAGTGAAGGTGCTAATATGACCGTTGGTAGTTCCATAAAGAACCAAACCCTGCTCATTGTAACTGCCAAGGATTAGGAAGAGGTAGTTATATCATTTCGAGATGTTGAAAACGAATTTGAGGGGAAAATCCTTTCGGTGCAGGTTGATTATAACAATGTTGATGTTGGGAAACTAGGCATGGAATGATTTGGCTTTAGTGGAGATGAACCAGGGATAGACTCAAGCCTTTCTAAAAGTCCCAACTTGTGCCGGCAAAGAATGATAGAAACATAAAATGTATTGGCCATTAAGGAGTATTTAAATCCTGATAAGGTCCACCAGTTGTGTAGCCATAAGGTTGCATCATTTTTGGTATCAGAGCAGGACAAGATTTCCTTTGGAAAGGAGTTTTTGAATGTTCAGAAAGATGAGTGTGAGCAGCCAAGGTGACAAGGCTGGTATTCAGAAAGACTAGCAAGATAAAAAGACTAAACAAATGTGTTTTGTGTGCAGGTGTTCAAAGCTTGCACAGGGGGAAAGCAGGTCTTGGAAGAAGACAGACGTTGGTAGTAGTAAAGAGGTAAGACAGCAAAGGAAAAGTTGCAGAGGGCTAATGGCCAAGGACAAAAAAAGGTCAAAGATAAATGAATGAAAGATAGCAGAGAGAGTTGAGAATATAATTCTCAATGGAGATTTTAAATCCGAACACATAACAGAACAGAGAGGAGAAGAGTTTTACTCTCAAATAAAGAATTTGCGGAAAGAAAATAACTTGAGATAGTGCATGCAAAATGCAGATGAACATGATCCTATAGGGATCATAATATATATATATATATATATGATGATATTTTTTTTAACTGAGTTGATAAATTGTGATTGAAGTTTTTCAATAGAAGGAAAAGGGAAAAGCAGAGCAAATAAAGCACTCTGAGGTGTTCTCAAGGGAGATTGAGAGAGGATGATTGAAGTCTTCTTAAGGGAGAGTGAGAGCTTGCAGAAGCTTAGGAAGAGTAAATATGGTGCTCAAGAGGAGGTTCTAGATGGAGGACCATGCTTACCAAAACACTGAGTGTGGAGATCTTAGTGAGGTACGATTGCAGTGAGGAGGACTTGTTGTTGCGGAGGCTTGCTGCACTGGAGAGAGGAGCTCAAGAAGAGAGGATGAAGACAAAGATGATGGAAGATCATTGCAGAGGTTCTGAAGAAAGGCACTATAGAGGAAAGAATGCCAAGACAAATGGCATGAAGAGGATGAGTCAAGAGGAGCTTGACAAGTGTTATGTACCTAGGGGGGGTAATATGGGGTACCGAAGGAGGTACCCAAGGTAATAATGTAATAATGGGATGGGCCATAGTAATAAATAAGGTGGTTAACCCATGTCGTGTAAGGGACCACAAGTAGTTAACAATAATGTAATGGGCCCATGGTATTAGTTGATGGTATGAGTAAACCATGGTATTGATGCATGGTATTGTATGTATGAGGCCTATATAGAGGCTAGAGACTCCACATGGAAAGATATGAAGAGAAGTATTCTTGTATGAACAGGCATATAGCTTGTGGAGTGTTCTTCTTCCTTAAGGAGTGAATGTATGGTGTTGCCCTACCTTAAGGGTTTGATCAATAAAGATTCATTTCATATTATTTCTGGGTTTATTTGCATTGTCTCATACTTTCTTATCATATCTATAATATTCTTGGGTTAGATCTATAACAAGTGGTATTAGATCTACAACAGAAGGCTTAAGGGAACATGTAGATCAACAATTACAGCTAGATTACTTTGCAGGTAATAGGTTGCATGTATGATTTCCTTGTTGATTTATGGATGCATGGTATATGCATATGATTTTCCGTTTATGTGGTGTCATTGGTAGGGAAGAATGCCTGGATTGACAGTGGTTTTAACCTTTCTTTGCCATTTCCTGGATAGCCATGGTGTTGTGGGTTTTTCCAATTGATTTTTTTCTAATTGGTGCTCATAATCCCTTATGGTTGTGGGTTGGAACAAACGTTCTGGAAACCCTAGAACAACTCTGATTGAGTTACTAGTCCTGGAGCCTAAGTTGGGACAAACACTCTGGAGCCTTTGGTCGGTTGATTTACTAGTCCCTGTAATTGGGTTGGATAAACACTTTGGAGTCCTGGAAGGTTGTGGGTTGATTTACTAGTTCCTAGACCCTTGGACATTTTGGGTAGAGATTGATCTAGTTGGTGTTAGTGATGTTCGACCATGAGGTGGAATCACTGGTTGAGGCTTGAGGTGGTTTTACCTTTGGAAGCCTTGGTTTGTTTTGTTTGGTTCATTCCATGAGATCCCACATTTATGATTGGAATATGGCATGGGGGTCATTATCTAAAAGAGAGATTTGGTTCATCCCAATCTATGATTGGGTGGTACATGGAAGTCTCTGACTTGGTTCGTATTTTCATATGTTAATACGAGTTATTCTTCTATTGTGATTCATGTGTATTTGTAGTGATTGTTTTTTCGATGTTATGGTTAAATTTTCATGGTTTATATGTTGGTTATTTTATGGTTATATGTTGTTCATATGATGTGTATCTTTTATGGCTCTTGTCATGAATTGTTTAGTTATTGATCAATTGATGAATGTATGGGCTAATAAGTCTTGTTACTTCTACGTGGAGAGGTAATAGGGCCTTCTTGCTGATTCTCAGATAAATATCAAACCTTTATGATCATATATGCATTCATGACCTATAGCTTACATGTTTTCCATTTTTTTGACGAAATATTTGTTATGTTCTAGGTGGTCTAGGTCAAGTTTCAATGTTTAGCTTTTTTTTCATGTCAATAATGATTTTGGTCTCGAGACTGACCTCGAATTATGGCTCAAATCTCGAGATTTCAACCTGTGAACTGGAAAATTTGGGTCACAACCGCATGCATGTAGTGTTGTGCATGCAGTTGGAATGCCTCAATTGCACCCAGACCTTGTCATGCTTGTGGCTGGGAGCCTAGGTTAGTAAAAATACCCCAACTCAGGTTTTGGTCACCTGGAGTGGTCCTTTGGCCCCTTAGTGTATTTAACCCTAAGGGATGTTGTTAGTTGTCAGTCTGTGGTCATATGTAGGCCCCACTTCCTTAACTAGAGCTTGGAGGTTGGGTCATGTCATAGTAACTCTTCGTCTCATTTTTACCCTGGCAGGTCAGTTAATTTGGGCAAATGTGGGAGAGGAGGTTACAAGTGTCAATGTCATCATCCCAAGAGCATGGAGTAGAACAATTGAGCGGTCTTCCACCACATAAACTCAAAAAACGGATCTCAACACCATTGAAAGTTCCCCTCCCTAAGAAGCAGCTCCTATCGGAAAGTCAAGAATTCGATAAGCCTGGATGAAATAACCAGCTCGTCCTTAGACAAAGTGTTGGAAAACATGTTGAGATCCCGGTGCAAGTGGGTGAGATAATATGAGTGGAATAATTACTTCATCCTTTAAATCCTCTACATCTAGTTTCCGAGGAGAGGAGCGGTGAATTAATTATCTTTGTTAATCCAATCTATAGAAATTTGAGAGTGACCGAAAATTTGAATCTCATTGAGATTTATCCTTCTAGCACATAATAAGATACCCCACAGGGCTAAAATATCATCCCTATCGTCAGTTCCATATCCCCCATTCTAGCAGAAGTTGAAGAAATAACCAACTTCTATAGAAATCCTGGCACCACATCTGTAAATGGAATATTGTGCCACCCCATATAAATGTCCAATAGGAAGGGATACATCAGGATCCATGTGACAAAAAGGTTTTTTATCTTGTTGCAAGGAGCTCGTTGATATTCCATATAAAATGCACAAATATTAGATCTAATGCGATCAATGTTTTATGAGCAACCTTCAAAGATATGGGCATTATGCCCGAGCTAGATGCCCTCACAAATAATAAAAAAAGGCAAAATATGTACATCTTCCTCCAAATCAAACAAATATTTGAAGCATGAATCAATTGATGGAGAGCACCAGCTAGCATTGAAATAAAGCTTCTATAAGACATAAATCCATGTAGCAATAGCATAACGATACTTAATGAATAAATATAGAAACTCCTCCTTCACACCATGACATAAGTTGCATTCCCCAGGCCCTGGAACCCCTCCTTGCATAGATTTTCCCAAGTGAGAAAACAATTATTCCATACTAACCAATTGAATAAGTTGATCTTTATTGGCATATGCCTTGTCTGGGTTTTGCTAAACCAACATCTACATTCCTTTCCACCAATGGATGAATAAATGTGGTCATATATACCTTTAACAATGATGTGACGAAGCAGAATACCACCATGCCAACATAGTTTATCCTCATTATTGTTCGGCGAGATACCCACCATGACTAGTTGGAAAGTATATATATTCTAGATATCTAAAAAAGTATCATCGAAACCCATGTCTGTTGCATTCATCCAAATGGGAAATATTTCCATTGGATACCAACCCTTCAAAATATGGGAAATTTAAAGGATCCCTCTATCATGTAGATGATCAATGATCAGCGCTAGAAGGGTATGTTTACCCAAGACACCATATATAGGATCGATGCCAATCATAGTCTCCATCCCCAATCCAATGAACCATCTAAAATTTTCTATGAGTCATCTTCAATTCATCAAAAATCCTCTCCATATGTAAGAACCATATATCGAGCAAGTAGTTCACTCCCTGATCCATTCCTGTGGACCCTTGTCCTTTTAATATTTTCCTCTGATGATCTCCTACCAAATGTCAGTCTCAAATATTTCCCTCCAAAAAATCTTTGAAAGGAGATCCCATCCAAACTTATCAGTATTGATAATGCCTGAACCACCAAATTCCTTCCATGTAATGGTAACATTCATACCAACCAAGTGGATTTTATTTCCCGCCTTTGAACCAAACCATATGTTAGGCCCCTATACTACTAGTGTAACCCCTTATTATTATTAGTACAACCCCCTTATTATATTGATGTACCCATGTAGTGCCCATATTGTTACTATTGTGCCCATAGAAGCCCACTACTATTATTATTGTGCCCTTACATTATTATTGTTACGTCGGCTTTTATTATATTATGACCCCTTAGGCTCCTATATATAGAAAGGAGGTCTTTTCATTTGTATCATCAAAGAATTGTTCTTTTGTGTAATGTAAAGGAGGTTTCTCCCTCGAAGAGGCTAAAGTCTAAGGTGTTCAACTATCTTTTCTATCTTTTTGTGAGCTGGTTTCATAACATTTGGTATCAAAGCTTTAGATTCTAGGGTTTCACTGCTCCAAATAGGTCATCGTGGAATTTTCGCTATAACTTTTTTTTCTGCGATGTTTCAAAAGCTAAAAAAAAAAAACCCATTTGAGAAGACATCGCACTGAACCTTGTATCTAAATTTCAGAGCTTTTCGCGCTATATTTGTGGAGATATGATCTGAGGAAGTTGGTCTTTTTGAAGACTCCTAAATTACATTCCAAACAAGTGACCTGAGTAAAATCATCATAACTTTCTCTTTGAGCATCAGATTGACATTTCGTAAGAAAGTGCAGAAAGAGGACGGACTGTAGTTTTTTATATATATTTTTCAGAGCCAAAGGTCGAAACAAGGACACGTGGCACGTCTTACAAGTTCTCTCTAGTGAACTAGTCTATAATCAAGTCACTGTGGGAGATTTGGCATAACTATTCCTTGGAGAATCCAATTTGGAACAAACTGGTGGCATTGGAAAGAGGATGCAGAGGGCTACTACAGGTCACAACTTTAGAACTTAAAGATTTGAAAGTACAGAGTTACAGTCATTTCAAGATCGAGCTCCTAAAATCAAGAAAAAGCAAGATGAGGAAGTTTGATGGCAAGGATCTGGTAAATTGGATAGTTGAGATGGAGTAATATTTTGATCTAAATGGTGTGCCACTATTACAAAAGGTATGTATTGCATCTTCATATTTAGAACTGGATCAATTTTTATGGTATAAAGGGCTTTGTTCTCGTAAACAACTTATTACATGGTCAATTTTCACGGAGGAAATGATAGCACATTATGAGAATACAACGAGAAACACCTTCTTCAGAGAAACACCACAACAATTGGAAAGAGTAAAAGGGCTTTGTTACATAGTGGAAAGTAAAATTATGGCAACAAGGAAGTCTACTGCTCACAACTATAAAGATGGAAGTGTTGTTTCTCCTAGCCTTCCACAACCTACAAGGGTTACACCACAACAATTGGAAGAAAAAAGAGAAAAAATGCTTTGTTACAATTGTGATAGCAAATGCACTAAAGGTCATAAGTGTGCTGAGAAGATATTATTTTACATAGAGTTTGAAGAGGAGGAAGAAAATGATCAAGAAACATCAAAAGAAGAGGATATATGCCAGGAACCAACCCCAAAGAAAGAAGAAATGAATCAGACCATATCTTGTAAAGCATTGGCAAGAATTACAACTCCTCAAACTCTCAAGATAGAAGGGCATATCAAGAAGAAAAAGGTGCAAGAAGTGAAAGATCACATCGAGAAAGAAGAAATGAATCCAACCATATCTTGTAATTCATTGGTTGGAACTACCACTCCTCAAACTATCAAGATAGAAGGACATATCAAGAATAAAAATGTTCACGAAGTGAAAGATCACATCGAGCATCAAGAAATGAATCCGACCATATCGTGTAAAGGATTGGAAGAAATTACCACTCCTCAAACTGTAAAGATAGAAGGACATATAAAGAAGAAAAAGGTTCAATCAGTGAAAGATCACACCGAGCATCAACAACAAGTTCTCCAACTTTTAAAGGATAACACCACTTTGGTGCAAAATCGAATGAAACAACAGGTAGATCAACATCGTAGTGAAAAATGTTTTGATGTAGGTGATTGGGTATTTTTACTACTACATCTCAAGAAAGCTATTTATGAGAAGGAAATTTTTTGCAATACTACATGCACTTAAGAAATGGCAACCTTACCGAATGGGAAGACACTTCAAGGTAAAAATAGATCATGATAGTCTTAAATACTTTTTAGAACAACTATTATCTTTAGAAGAACAGAAAAAATGTGTCCAAAATAAGATGGTTTATGACTTTGACATCATCTATAGAAAATCGAAGAAAAATTTTGTTGCAGATTCACTCTCAAGAAAGGATGAGGATGTGAAAGCATTGTTTTGTGCTATTTCTATTATCCAACCAGATTGGATAAACAAAGCAAGGGATGAATGGAAGAAGGTCGAAGAAGTATGGCCACTTATTCAAAAGTTGCAAAATATCCCAATTCAAACAATATTGCCAGAAATTGAAGAGGAAGGAAAAATCATATTGGAACCTGGAGCAAGTCATAGAAACAAGAACTTGACAACTACGAAATCGATCAATTTCAGAGTATCTCATCAAGTGGAAGAACTTACCCGCTAAAGATTCCACATGGGAGGACAAGGATTTTATACAGAAGCATCAAGAACTACTCAAGCGTTGAAGACAACAATTTTTTAAGGAGAGGGGCATGTTAGGCCCCTATACTACTAGGGTAACCCCTTATTGTTATTAGTACAACCCACTTATTATATTGATGTACCCATGTAGTGCCCATATTGTTACTATTGTGCCCCATAGAAGCCCACTATTATTATTA